>VZTA01000366.1:0-189784 GCA_013398855.1 Mohoua ochrocephala | reverse complement strand
CTGCAGGAAGGCTTTGCAGAGGGCAGTGTCTGGTGTGGGTGGCATCCACGTGAGAGCAGGTTGGTGTGAGGGGTGTCACATCGTGGGCTCTGGAGCAGTGTGGGAGAAGTTTGGGAGAGGATTCGTGGCTCGGGTTTGCAGCTCGCTGTGAGGTGCTGTCATTTGTGTGCTGCTCCGTGCGAACAGAGCGGTGACAGCTCTCACTCTGGCTGGAGCAGTGCTGCTCTCAGGGGCTTCTCAGCTCTGTTGCTGTTATTCTGTTATTTCCTCCCCGTGGCTCTGTGACAGCACTTTTGTCATCCAGCTCTGCGGCGTGGGAGCCCTTTTCCTGTCAGGGCAGTGGGAGGGATGTGCTCTTTGAGCTCCCTCAAAAGCACCGTGTGAAATGTGGTAAGAAGTTATAGGAAGCTTGTAAAGGTGGAGAGGAGCTTTCCCCTTCCCTTCATGAGCACTTGAGCTAGGCTGGCTCCCTGGCAGCTCCTGTGCAAGCCATGTTTTTTCCTCCAGATTTCTCCCACTCTTTTCCAGCTCTGCCCTTTTCCTGGCACTGACTCTGCCCGCTTTCTGTGCTGCTCTTTTCTTGCTCTGCTCCCTTTTTAGCATGAGAATCCTGCCAGTGTGGAGGAGTTAACAGCAGCATTGTGCAGCTGCCAGGAGGTTTGGGTTCTTGTGTCCTGGTTAAAGTGGAGACATTGGCTTGTAGCTATTCCGCTCTGAGCTATGATTATGCCTCAGACCAGAGGCTACAGACATCTTCCTACAATATATTTTGGCAGGGCTGAGCTGATTAATGAAGCTTGAAGCATGAGAAGGCAAACTCTGGGAAACTCCTAGGCTGCACTTGAAGTCTCTCATGTAAATTAATATTTCAGAAACATGTTGTCTGCTTTAAACTTCGACCCAGGGGAGAAAAAGTGCTGATATGTACGAGCAGTCTGATTTCCTTCCCAAGCTCAGCACGACTCTGTGCCAGTAAAGGGCAGCAAGGAGCTTTGAGCAGAGAAAATAGAAGTTTAATGTTTCTAGCTGTTGACTGAAAGAATTGGGCCATTATGGAGATGACAGAAGGCTGGAATAGCAGCATCTCAAAAGCCCTTCAGCGTTGTCTGATGCTGCCCCTTTAAAAAGTGCTGTATTGATGTAATGGCTACTTGAGGTAATGACTTTTTAATGTATTTAAGGGAAACAAGACCACCCTGATTAGCTGGAGTTCTATTTTCAAAAGAGTTGTGATTAGTGAAATGCTGTCATGCCATGAATCACTCGGTTCTGTGGCTGAGGTACCGCAGGCTTGCTGCAAAGCCATCAATTTTAGTGGTTGGGCCCCAAAGTTTCTTTCCCATTTCGTGGCAGTTTGGCAGCGGAACCAAGTCTAAATATATTGATGCATTTTTTTCCTGCTGGAATCAGTGTCTTGATAGCTTGAATGAAAAGACAGTGGGATTTTGTATTGGAGAGTGACAGTAGGGCGGGGAAAGAGGATGCTGAGCACTGTAAAATATTTGTGGGGAAACTTCTGCAGCATCTCTGTCTCGAGGAGAAGTGCAGTAGAACAGATTCTCTGCTAATTCCCTCAAGCAAACCTGTGTAAATCCAGACAAAAAGATTTTGCCACCGGACATGGATGTTCCAGGGGTTGTACCATGCCTTGAAAAAGCTGCTGGTGAATTTCATTGCCAGTGGAGATCCTTCAGGGCTGAGCCGTAGCCTTTCAAGACTTAAAGAAGAGTTGTCCTTTCTGTTTTGTTCTGGTTTTGTGTGTGTACCCACAGGCTGAAGGCACAAAATGGGGGTCAGCTGAGTGTGTGTTAATGTGTATGAAGTTATAAGCAGCTGTGGAAGGGTCAGTCATGCTGCCAGCAGGGATAGGGGACAACAGCCCACCGCACATTGGGCTGAACTTTTGTTGGGTCTGGTACCTGCAGGCGGCCATGACACAAGTTCTGATTTTTTTTTCATTTAAAAATGTGTTTCAAGCTGAACAAACTCAATTTAAGTCCCCTGAAAAACTAATTTTCGGTTTGTTCCACCTGGAGGGGTGGCACAAGTGACTATACCTGCCCTGTGTGGCAGCCTGGCAGATGGGGTAAAACACCCCGTTAGGAGTTAAAAGATTATTCACTGCAAAAACTTGTCAGTGAAAGGCTATCAAGCTGAAATTGCTGGCTGGACTTTAATTCCCAAGATGGGCACTGCTTTGTTATTTTTAGATGTTTGCTGCTATCGTGATCAATATGAGTTGTACTTTTCATGAGTCTTCATATTCCGCTGTTCCGAGCACAGCGCTGGTTGTGTATTTCATTGTCAGTCTCCTGTAACTCATTTTATGTTCTCCAGCATTAATCTTTCCTTGTCAATGTTTTCTAAATCTAATCCAGCACAGCCTCAGGAAAATAAAGCAATTGTTTAAATTGATGGCTTTGAACAAAATAAATCATAAATCAGTATATGATCTTTGAAACCTCTCTTCATCCAGAAAGTGTTTTGGTTTTTTGTTATTTTTTCCTCCTGGAATGTGATTACGGAGCGTGGATCAGAGATGTGCAGGAAGGCCGTGCCACCTGCAGGTGCTGGGGAGAGGGTGCAATTCTCAGCGGTGTCCAGGGCTGCCTGAGCTGCCCCTGCACGGCTCTGCAGGTGATCAAAATAAACACGCTCTGCTTTCCTTCCCACTCCGGCAAGCAGAAAACGTGGGATATAAGAGGAACTGTTGTTCCAGAATCCCCATATTGAATAAGTGTGAAGAGGACTCGGATGGGGCAGGGTTGGTGGGGGATAGTTTTCCTTCTTGCTGCATTCCCAAGGAGAAGCTCGTACAGCCCAAGGTCTGAGGGTCCCCATGGGCCAGAACCCCGATGCTTTGGTGCATTGGCTGCTTTATTGACTGGTGCTCCTCTCCAATGACAGCCTGCTGTCTGTCTGTCTGTCTGGGGGCTGACGGGATGGAGCTGTGCTGCTGCTGAGGGTGAACCGGTGCCCATTCGGGTTTCTGACTGCTCAGTGTCAAATTTTGGCTGTCTGGGACCTCGCTCAGTGTGACCTCCAGGCTGCAACACCAGCCCAGTGGCACCGCTGGGAGCCAAGCTCCTGTTCAGGTGTGAAGCTGGCTCCAAATAACCCCTGAAAACAGTGAGAGAGAGCACGGGTGGGGAGAGACTTAAGGAGAACAAAACCAAGTGATGGGAGACAGCGTGTGCTGCTAATTAGCTGCCGTTCTGATTTGGGCAGGGATTTTTCAGCCGTGAGCGGAGCGGTCCCGCCCAGCAGCGATCCAGGAGCGCGTTCTGCCCTGCGGGCATGTGAAACACTGGGATTGACGTCGTGTCACTGCTGCTCCGGGCTTTCCATTTAGGATCGTGCTGGAGCTTGGGGAGAGCTGCTGGAGCTGGGTAGTTCATCACAAATCATAATTGCATAAAGATGATCTGCAGTAGCTCCCCAGACTCAATTTCTACTTGTAATTGGCAGACGGAAGAAGACTCAGAACAATTATCTGATATTAATTACGTCGAAGACTTTTTGGATTTTCCTCATCTCTAAAGTCTCGTTTCTTGACGTGACCAGAGAGCTTTGTGCAGGGAGAGGGGGAGGGAGATGGTAACTCTTTCAGCAGCTCTGTCAGAAGCTGACTTGTGCACCTTGTGCTTGGTAGAACAGCCCTCAGCAGCTTCTTCAGCTCTGGAATTTTCACCATCTTCAAATATCCCACAGGTGCATTTGGTCAGCAGCACCCGGTCTGGGCTTTTCTGGAGCTCCTTGCTGCTGGGTTTTGTGGAGGAGGAAGCACAGGGCTCAGAGCTGAGCACGTAGTGCCCTGCTGGGCATCCAGTGCAGCCCTGCCTACTTGGGCCTGGCAGGAAATGTAAATATTCATTGAAGTATTTATGAATAGTAGGCTGAAAACTGTGAGCAGGTGCTGAGAATTCAACCCCTGAAACAGAGTAGTGCCATTCCTACCCCAGTGGAAGAGGAGCTTTCCACAGTCACAACTCTTATGGCATGATTTATGCTGTGAGGTGAAGAAGGGAGGTGTGGATTTAGAGGGCACTTCTGGTACACCAAAAACTCTGAGTTTTAATTTGGCAGGAGAAGTATCTATGAAGTTGTAGCTACTATTGCAGGTGAGACTGGGCAACAATCCCAGCCTTATTTTGTCACGGTGCTTTCCTAAGGCACGGGAATGTTTAGGAGGAGAAATTATAACCCAGCTGTGCCCTGACGAGGCACCTCCTCCCAGCCATGCTCTCTGCAGTGGTTGAGCCCTGTGCACCGGCAGGAAGAGCTCCATTAATTCCAGCAAAACCCTGGATCAGGTAGCTCCGTGCTGGAGGTGTGTTATACACAGATTGTCTTCTGCACTTGGTGGACTGCTTTTGGACACCTGTGGTTTGGCTTTTTGTTTCTTTGCTTTCCTTTTCCTCTCTGTTGTCTGGTCTCGTGGCAGCTATTATGGGTTGGCAAGGGAAAATGATAATTAATAGTCCCTGCTCTGAGGAGTCACCTGCAGTCTGTGAGGCAGAGGAATGCTTTCTGTCTTGTTCCAGAAGGTCTAAAGCCCACTGGAGGGGATCAGTTGTTTGTAAACCTGGAGTAAGCCTGCAATGAAAATGGACTTGGGTAGAACTCACACCATGGCTGGAAGTTACAAGACCAAGTTCTCCCCACCTCTATTTGTCCTTCAGGTTCGTTACTGGATACAAACTTTGTTTTCCCAGGAATCCAGGCAGGCAAGCTGGGAAGAGTCAAACATAAATGCATCCCTCCCTTGCTCCTGTTTGATCGAGCATCCCAGTGTCTGTGGGACTGTGGAGAGCAACTGCCTGCTGAGGGAAGCATGAAAAATGGCCCTCACCCCCTTTCAAAGCAGGGTAATAATATACAATATTTATCGTGTATGTTGAATGTTCAAAAATTATGTTTTGGCTGAAATTTATACCCGGCCAGGCCCCTGGAGGGCGCCAACAGCCAACGTTAGGATTTTTCACTGCCTTTTAGCTCTTACCCACTGACATGCAGCGCCGTGAAGACGGCAAATATATCCCCGTGTATAGATTAAAATGAACTTGCTTTGCCTTGCATAATTTGAAAATTCAAAAGACCAATTTCTTAGTGTAATTGAAAACCGCTACATTTCAGGCTTATTCATTGAATCAGTATTTCCAGTTAGAATTCAAATTAATCTTCCTACCTTTAAACAAGATAACGAGGGTGTAGTTATATTTACTCAGCCTTTTAACAATCAGGTTCAGTGTAGCTGCATATGATTAACTACACACACACAATTGCGGGAGGTGAGCGCGGGCACGGCTCGAGTCAGGAGGGGAATTCATCTCTTAAGGCTGAAAATCTGAACCGACAGTTCAGCACTCAGCCTCATGCCCGAGTCCCTCTGGAAGGGAAAAGCAAAGAGGCAGGAAGGAAGGTGAAATGACCAGCCCAACAGAAGAGCCATGTCAGCTTCTCCATGATTCCCCATGGATTAGGGGTTTTTTTTAAATTTAGCCTAGAGGCCTCTTGCTTTAAAGTTGCATTAACGCGGCTTTGCTGAATTACTTCCAACACCTGTCAGAGAGATGTGACATCCACCAGTGCTTGTGGAGCACATCTGGGTGCTCTGGGGGTTGGTCAGCTGGAAACACAAGTCTGAGGTTTGTGCAGGGAAGTTTTTATCTGGAGCACTCCCTGCTCTGCACCGCAGAGGTCTGATGTGGGGGGTAAATTGGGGGATAAAAATCCCTAATTCAGTGAAACAACAACAGATGGGTTTTAAGAGCTCAGCTCTCCAAAGAGAAGCCTAAGGGGGATAATTTGACTGGTCTCATCCTGAGTCTGGGCACCTGAGACTTTGCGGACTCGTTTGGTTTTTGAAGGGGCTCGGACCATGTGCTTGGTGTTTCCAGTCGAGTTGTTACTCTGCTGTGGGAGCAGCGTGGTGAGGTCAGGTGGGACCGGGCAGTTTTTCTGGCCGTGAGTCCATCAAGGAAACTCTGTGTTTTGAATGTGGGAAGACTGGGATTGAGTTTGCTTGGGCAGCCCCACCGTGCTGCTTTTACCCTGTAGGGACAAAGCAGACAGCCCCTGTCCTTCCCCTGAATTAATCTTTCCCCTGAATTAATCTTTCCCTCCAATTGCTCCACTGTGCCCAGCAGAAACTGGAAAGAGAAGAAGTTGTGCCCTAGCCCCATTACTTTTGAAAGGCTGGATGTTGAGCTTGCTGTGTGAAATCCTCACTTGAGCTACCAGGGGGTTTTATTCTGGATGGCACCTTGCATACGTTTTTCATTCACAGACTGGAATAATTCCAGGGAAGCCGCTCTGTTCTGTTGCCTAATTAATAATACATCTCTTTAAAGAATAAATAATACAAAAAATCAATGCATATTTAACTGATAAGGTAGAGTAACTTCAAAAGCACCGGTTTGGGCCATGAGCTGCATAAAGCAGTGCTGTGCTACTCTGAAAACCCTGACTAGAACAAAACTTGGGATGTGTGAGTTTGCATTATGCTTCTAAAGTACTCGGATGGTTTAACGTGTTGAATTTTGTGACTTTTTTTCTTTCCTCCCTTGGAGAGAAAGGATGAAAAATACAGTTTAGTGAGCTAAGTGAACTAGTGGAGGTAAAACTGTTACTTTTCCAGAAGGGATTTGTAGCTAAGATGAAATCTGCAGCCCAAGGTGAAGTCATAAAGCCTCTGCCCAGCATCACCTTATCCTCAACCAGCTGTTAGTCAACAAGCTGCTCTGGAAAGCAGCTTATGTGACCACTCCCTTCTGGTGAGGAATGCAGGCTAAAATATGGTGTAAAATCGGGATTTGGGAGAGGGTTTTTGCCTACTGCTGTCACTGTCCCTGTACAGCACTGACCAATGCTTCTCACTGGGCAGTTTCCCATAGCGAGGTAAGAACGGAGCTTTTTGCATCAACTTTCATCACTTCTGCTGATTCTTGTGGCAGCTGCTGGCTCTGGGTTTTGTAATGCCTTTATTGGGGTAGAAGGAAAAGTCATTTTTGCAAGGATTTCAAGTCATTGTGAAGAAACAGATTGGGTTTTGATTCTTTCATGGCAGTTAGTCCTCACCAACAGGCACTGTTGGCCTGGGGAGAGGAGATGAGGAGGGTGTGAAGTCCCAGTGGGAACTTCCCCAACAGACCAAGTTTGCTTGTGTAAAAAATCTTTAGATTTGTTTTCCTCTGGAAATATGTTTTCATATGCAGAGGTTTCCTTGGTTTCCAGAAGAGTCTTTGGCAGAGGTGATGAGCAAACAAGCAGAACCTTCCCATCTCTGCTGTGCTGCAGAGCCCTGCTGCTGTTCCTGCTGGGTGCATCCCCCAACCTCCTTTTCCAGAGGTTTTCTCCAAAACTCCCAGGGCATGGGGGATCTCCCACTCTCTCTGTCCTTCACATGATTCAAGGAGCAGCAACTAAGACAAAAAAAAAGTGAAATAATTGTCTTTCATGATGCTCCAGGAGCTGCCTGCAAACGGGTGAGCAACACCAGGTCCCGCTCGTGGCAGAGTGGCATTAAGGATTCAAGGCTGGAGTTACAACAGGATCAAACTGCACATCCTGCAACACAAACCAGGATGGCTTTGATGAAAGCTGAGGCTTTAATTTAATTTGCATGGGCTCCAAATGAATGGCCTGCGTGATGAAAACGGATGGTGCCACAAATAGGTTCAGAAAGCGACGGAGCGATGCCGAGGGAAGGGAGCGGGGTCCGTGGGCTCAGAGGCAGGACTTCATCCTGACCTGAGCAGGGAGTGATGCCGGCAGCTTTTCATCTCCTGCTCGTCAATCAGGAGCTCTGAAAGCCTGCAGACACCTCAGCTCTGTTAGATTTCTGTTTGAGGGCAGAGGTGTCTCGCAGGACGCAGGAATCTCCTGTCGTGCCGTACGTGCCTCTGGAGCCCGGGCACCGCTTCCATTTACTGTGCTGTAAGTCAATTCCAGCCCCAATTAACAAACAAAACTCAATCATCTCAGTGGTGTACAAAATGGAACATATTAACAGTCACAGAGGCCATCGATTTAGGGAACCTAAAATCCCATTTCTTTCTGGTGTCTGAAAGATTTACTGAGGGAGTTCAGGTTGGAGATGTTCAGGACTCAGGTGGTCGGTTCTGCGCACAGGACAAGAATCATTAGAGAATGGATTCTTTAAAGTCATCACCAGCATTTCGTAAAATACTTTTCTTTGACAAATGACTCTTACAGCTGGAGATCATCTTTATTTAAAAGATATTATGTTGTCTTGTAGCTCTGAAATTGATCTCAGAAAGGCCAAAGATTCCATTTTTCAGTCATCTGGTTCCTGGGAACCATCTGGCTGCATTAAAGGTGAGAATTAACTTACTTAGCTGGTAAGTTAATTGATCCTAATGGGTCCCTTCCAACTTGAGATATTCTATATTAAGCAAGAATGATTTGGGAGCCTTGCCAGTGAATGACTTGGAGGAGATCTTGCATTTTAATTCTCAGAAATGGTGTTTAAACTCTTTATTTGTTTCCCCAATATCTCCCAGGCTGGATATCAAGCTACGTTAGTTAAACCTTTATCACTTCTGCAAAAATTAAGTCTTTCAAAGGGACAACTTTCAAGATTTAAAGGTCTCTGCCTTTCAAGGGTGCTTTTAACAGATGTATCTTTGCTGAAACGTTCCTTTGCACAATTGCGGCGCAGTTAATTTACCACCCTTTGGAACTGACTTCTGAACTGGATAATGGAAATTACCCCAACTTCTGCATGTGTTCCCAGCTGCTTAAAGACGGTGATTGCAACAGCAGGGGAACAAACAGCTCCGTGCTCCCTGAAAAGGAGATTTATCTTGGACCGCTCGCGTGCTCCTGAGGAATCCTGGAAATTGTTTTCGGCTATCAAATCCAGCTCCTGATTTTGTGAGCGACTGCTACAAGAGAAACTCAGTGGAATAACCTGGAAGGATGTTGGAGAGGTCGTGTAACTCATCCATCAGCCCCAAGGCAGGATCAGCTGTATATTAATCCTGACAGATATTTATTCAATGTGTTCTGAAAGATCTCCAATGGTACAGAGATGCTCGGCTAATCTATTCTGTCTCCTCATCCCTGCTGCTAGAAAGGTTTTATTGACATTTACCCTGGATGTTGTTTCTTCTTGTAATTAGTCACGAAAACTGAGTGACTTGTCTCGTCTGCCCTAGGTATGGAAAAAGATGATATTCCGCTCTGCGTGCGTGAAGATTTCGAGGTCCCCCATGAGCTGTCTGCTCTTCAGGGCACGCAGCCCATAATGTTTTTAATCTTCCATCATGTCATGTTTGCAAATCTCTGATTAGTCTCGTTGCACTCCTGGTGCTCTCTGCAGTCGGGCTGTATCTCTCCTGATCTAGAATATCTTTCTCAGGTGTCTAAAATGGCCTCCATCACCCACTTTTGATTCAGTAGCAGTGTTTGGGATATGTTTGCTATCAAGATTAAAGTAAACAAGTGCTATTATTTAAGTATTGTTTCCTCTAACTGGATCAGTCTTCCATAGTAACAGTAGTCCTGGTAAAGTTAAACATAATACTAAGTATTAGTTTGGAAAGAAATGTGCATTTTGAGGTGAAATTGGAGTTCTAAAGCAGGCTTTAGCAGTAGCAAAGCTCGCTGTTTTTGCCTGGTGATTTGGACCCAAACAGCGTCTGTCTTTGACCTTTCTGAACTGATGTTTCCCTCTCTTCTTCACCTGTTTGCTCAGCTCTGAATACCCAGGGTTTCACTCACTTTTGTGTGTGTTTCCATTCCTGACATCACGTTCTAGATCCCTCTTGTGGTGGGAGTTACTCCTCCTCATTTGCACACGTTCCATGATGTGACAACTTATTTAATAGCAGATGACACTTGTTGCTGATTCTGTCACATGAAACTTCTTCAGAGCCTTTTTTCCTCCTGCAATTAAATCCTGCATCTTAGTTGCTGCCTTTTGTTTCCTTTGAACTCATCAGGGGAGGAATATAATCAGATATTTGAAATTACAATCTTGGCTAAGAGGCAACATGAAGGCGATGAATGCTTCACATCTTTGTTTAGCATTCCAAAGCCGGGAAGGAGACAGGCCAAATAATCTGCACTCATTTCTGAGCAACATCTCAGGATTCTGGGGAGTTAGATACTGCCCTAAGCAGCTTTGAGGAAATAAGACTCAGTCGATCAAGGTGGGGGAATAAACCTGCAAGAGCAGAGGCTGGAGAGATTTAATAGTCCCTCCCAGCTGAGGGATGCATCTATCCCTCATCCTGCTGCCAAGTTAGGGCTGTGCAGAGACAGAGATGGCAGTGATAACATGTAGGTAAAAAAAAATGGGATCAAAGGAGTCAATTTGATCCCTTTAAACCAGTCCAGAAGGCTGCACAGAACCTCTGCCTCTCCCCAGCGAGGCTCACCACATTCCCATGTGGGCACGGTAATGAACTCCAGACCCTCAGCACCAAAGTGGAAAAAGTTGTGATGTGCCAAAGGGAAATCAAGAAATGGGAAACTCTCGCTGGTGCCTTGAACTACTGAATTAGCAGCAAATTTGCTGGCTAAAAAAAGTCCAGCTGGTGTTCAGAAACGAGTTGCTTTCCCGACTTCAAAGCCTCCACCAGGCTGTCCAGGGAGGATAATTCCTTCTGTGAACAGTTCATTTAACTCCTGAGTGTGTGAGCTAAGTGAGCTCCTGATAGAGGTTTCTTTTTTTTTTTATGTCTTGCAAAGAAGTGTTGAACAGTTTGGGCTTGAGGTGAGAGAACGCCTCCTTTGAAAGGTTTTTATGGAAATTGCTTCTGTAACAGAGTCAGGGAGAAACCTTTCTGCACCACAATTGCGGGAGAAAAGGAACAATCTGAGTTATAGCTGAGGGAAATTTGCTTTAGTTTTGAAGCCGTGGTGATTTCCTTGGAAACTTTGTTCTTTGGGATGCGTGCCAGGGGCTTTTAGGAGAGGTTTTAGCTCTGAGCATCGCTTGGATCTTCCCCGCCCCAGCCCTTCTGTCGTGGGCCTGTTGTGAGGGGGGAGTGGGGTTTAAGTGGATTAGGAAAGCGTTGGTCAGCTGGGATGCTCCAGAGCAGGCAAGGAGGGGACAGTTTGTAGGGGGATTTTGGGCTCAGTCTGGTGTTTATTCCCCTTTTTGAAGGTGCTTCAGTTGGAAAAATTTTGGCCAATTTTTGTAACAGTGAAACTTCCCCAATTGCTTCCTCCTCAGGCACGCTGGCTTTGTGAAGCATTGGCTTTCCCTGACATTCTGCACACTGTGCTGAATTCAGCAGGGCTTTTTTCATGCTGAAGTGGAGCTACAATAATTTCTGAGCTCTGTGCCTTGTTTCAATTATTTACCTCTGCAAAAAAGATTTTTATAAATCCTCCCTTCTCTTTCATATTATTAACTTTCTTGTCAAACTTTTATTTAAACCACAGAGACAAAGATGGATCTTTTCTTTATAGCTCTGCAAAGTTAGATTTACTTCTTTGACCTGTTTCAGCGTGATTGAAAGCTAATCTGTCTCCTTTTTATTGGCTTTTGGTAAAGCATGTATTTCTTTGTTTCCCTTTTTCATTCTGTATTGTCTAGTGAAAATATGTAACACTTTGGGCTGTAAAAAATTCTCCTCCTAGGGGAAAGGGGAAAAAAAAAAGACAATCCTTAACCCAATCCAAGAGAAACTTTATGTCTTTAATTAGCTTGTTGGATTGCATTCATGTATGATTCAAGTCAAATGAACTCTGAGCAATAAGAGAGGTCCTGTGGCCACCTCTGACCCCGCGGAGAGAAACGCTGAAGCCAGAAAGCTTTTTTGGCTCAACATCAGTGACAACTGCTTGAGTTTGTCTTTTTTTTTGGGAGTTAATTTTGCCATAAAAGCCTGTGGAGCGCCCTCACTGCAGTTAACTTGCTTGGCCAAGGGCATGATATGGCTTGTGGGCTGCTAACCCCAAAGGCTGATATTTTAAATTCTGCTGCTCTCCACTTTATAATTAGTCCACTTTATAATCAGTCCTTTCGATGCTCTAATCCTACAGTATGTCTTTCTAACCCCTCTGCAGGAGTTATTTACCTTTTTTTTTTAATGCTCTTGAGGATATAAAATTACTTCTGCGTTATGCTGGAGTTTTAAAGCTAATATTACGCTTTGTGGAGGCTGCTCGTGTTCTGCCTTGCTCAGGTGGATTGGATTGTGATCATACATAGCACTGTATCAGGCAGAGAGGATTCTGCCCCATATATTCCTAATTTTTTTTGTTTTTAAAGAGCTGAATGAGCACGAGGATAATGTCCAGGGATATTGATCCGGGGACTTATTTTGGTGGAAGGTGCTGACTCACAGCAGAGACCCAAAATTGATCAGTTTTCCTCCTGTCCGGTGTGAAGCTTCTCTGTGGTGTCTCCAACACACTCCCGACCCTCTACGGCAGGGCCAGCACTTCAAAGTCATCTTGCCAGACTTAATACCTCGCTATTTGCAAGGTGTCTGCAGAACAGGGAGCACCAATAAAATCTGCACACTTGCTACCTGCAGTAGCTTAAATTTATCAAAGCATTTTGCCTCCTTTTCTACTCTGTGGCTTCCACTGTCAGTGTGTAAATAAGCACTGTATGAGTGTAAATAAGTACTGTGTAAGTGTAAATAAGTGCTGTATTTAAGTATAAATAAGTGCTATGGCTGCTTCTCCCTTGGTTTTGGGGGTGAAATAGCATTTCACTGGCATTTGAGGGCAGGTTCAGGTGCCTGAGAGCAGTGTATGTATCATATCTATACCCTGGGATAGTGTGGAGATAAATAGATATATTGGTGTAGCTGCTGTTCACTGCTGCTCCGTTGCTGAATGTGTCAAAGCACATTAAACCCGACAAAATTGTAAACAAAGCAGAATAAATGCTGCTAAAATTAGAAGTTCAACCTGCCCGTTACTGATAGCAAAATCTCCGAAAGACCTGTGTCTCACAGTGTTGTGAACACGACTGACAAGTTCTGTGGTTCATGTTTTTGAGCTGAGAGCACGTGGAGACAGGTTTCCATCGATGTTCCTGTTCATTCTTCAGGCATATTTCGTTCTGGTGTCCCTGAGATATTTAATAGTGCATCCTGACATTCATTAAATATGTGCCCTTCCTACGTGGGCTTTAAAAAACAGTTGTAAATTGCAAGTTAATATTGTTTATTTAGCACTTTCACCTTATTTATGAATGAATTATTTATGTTGGTACATTCATTATGGTGCTGTTTACCTGTAAATCTGTATTTCAGTCACCAGCCCAAACATCCTACCAACAAAAAGCCTCCAGAACCAACCAAAAAACCCCAAAGCCCCTGTTTAAACCAGATAAATTGATATAGGAGGCAACTAAGTGCTACAGGAACCTCCTCCCTGAAATCAAATAGCTGGATAATATAACCTGGAAGAGCTGAAAAATATTTCTGAGCACAGATGGACATTCCTGAGTGAAATCTTGGGTTCTGGAAGCAGCTTTGACAAAGTTCAGCATCCAAGGTTAATTCAAGAATGTTGAGACAATTGTGGGGGAAGTGGAAACTTCAGCTTTGTGAAATAGAAGGCTCAGGAACCGAAGAAGAGAGGGGAATTGCTCAGAATTGGATGACAGAAGAACATAAATATTAAAAACTGAAAAAGAATGTGTATGGGTTAAAGTGCTGCAAAGAAAATTCCATATTTTACTGGCTAAAAATCCCAACAGAGAATTATTTTCTGTAGTCCTTGTCTGGAATCATTGGTGAACCTCCATGTATTAATCCAAGGGTTAATTCGTGCTCTGGCTTTCCTTAGATTACCACCAAAAAGAAAATACCTATGGGAAAAATTCCTGATTAGAAAAACCTGATTAGAAATCTGGAGAAGAAACACCAGTGCAGTACTGGGTGTGCTGAGGAAATTTTGGCATCTGAACATCACCTTCCCCGGCAGAAAGGTTTTGAGGAGGGATTTGAGTTTGGACGTTGTGTGGGGGAAGCTCTGCCCAAGTGTTAAAGGCAGTGTGGAAGGAAATCCAAATAAAGGACAACACCAATAGGACTCGGAGAGGCCTTGGCTTTCAGGTTTGGTGGCTTTTTTTGGTAGCAAAACTAAATAGAAATAAAAATGGCTGACTAGGAAGGGTAAAGGAAGGAGATGAACACAGCCAGGCAGAGCAAGTCTCTGCTCACAGGTTACAAAGGTTATTTCAGTGCATATCAGTGCCAAGAGCAATGATGTCTTTGAAGAATTTGTAAGACAAAAGTCCACATACGTTGCCAAGCATAAAGGATGGAGAAGGGTAAAGGATTAAGAAAGGCAAAGAATTTGTGCATCATTAATGAATGATGAGGAATAGAAAGACAAATGAAAAATTTCACTGCACGGAATGACAGCTTTGATTCTTTTACCGAGTTACTTGCTTAATGCAAGGATTTAAAGAAGTGAAAGAGGAAAAAGGCACAAAACTCCTGTCTGTTTATCACAACATGTGAGGAGATGGTGGCAACCGTTTCCAATGGGAAAAGGAGCCCAAGAACCCATTAAAATGTGATGCCCTAAAGGGAACTGTGACTCCCAGCTGGAACTGGGGAAGCAGGTGAAGCACGTGGTGATGTTGGCCTCTGTTAGAGGGCAGATTTCCCAGGGGAAAGGCAGTTTTGGGTATCTGCTGGCCCAGCTGCCAGCTGGGGTGTTCCCAGGTTGTGTGTTTGCTGGGAAGAGGATTGCTGGCAGTGTGTGTGGGAGAGGGGGAGCTCCTGCTCCTCGTTTCTAGAACAATCCGCTGTGCAGCAGCTCGAGTGTGGCACTGGGAGCCGGGCTGGGGCTGCTGCCAGGCCCTGGGCTCACCTGCTGCTGCTCCAAGCCAGCCTTTCCCTGTTCCCATGGTACTGCATTCCCTGCCAGGGAGTTTCTAGGCAGTGTTATCGATCCTTATTTTCCTGCTTCCTGCAGGACTGTCAAAAGTAACAACAAAAACTAAAATACAGAAGGTCCCCTGCTTGGTTTTATTAATTTGAGATATTCCCAGCACGTGGTTTCAGCTGTCCTGGATGTTTCTACCTTGTCCAGCTGATTGTTTAGCTGTGCTGGTGGATCCTCTGCCATATATGATGTGCCACTTTAGAAACTGAGCTACTTTTCAGTTGTCTCAGCAGGTATTTTCCCCTCTCTGGGGCAACTTTGTGAGCCAAGATTTGATTCATTTGCTGCCTGTTTATTGCCCCCTTTCATCTCTTCTCTGAGGAGCTTTAGTGTTCCTGTTTGAGCCAGGCAAATGGGAGAAGCCTTTTTTAATCCGTAGACTGTGAATCATTGGTGGAATCAATAGAGTGTAATCCAAAATTTGTGCTGAAGGCTCTAGGGAGTCCATAAAACATGGGCAGGGAAAGGCACCAGGACCCCTCTGGCTGCCTGAGGCATGGGGTGGGCTGGGCTCGCAGCTCCATCCGAGGTAGAGGCTGCTCCAGGCTGGTGCAGAGCGGAGGCTGAGGTGGGTTCTGGTTCATTCTCCAGCTCCCCCGGGAGCAGAGGGAGCTCCAGCGGGGCCAAGGAGCACGGGAGGGGCCGTGTGAGTAACTCTGCACCAATTAATGCCTCGGCTCCTCACAGCAGATGGGGAGTGGGGAAGGAACTCAGCATGTTCTGGGCTGGTGGGTGTTTTATCTGCTGGCAGCTGGGTGTGATCATCAGAGAGCCTGAATTTGCAGGACGGGGGGCTCACGGCATAACAAAGGAGTGGCTGTAATGACTGCTTGCTGCTGGGGGTATCCAGCACCCCGAAATGTAACTCCACAGCAATATGAGCTTTCCCTAGAGCTCTGTGGGCTTGTAGGAATACGAATGGCTTATCTGTAGGCACTGAGATAAAGGAGCTGTGAAATGCCATCTGCCTGCTTGGATCGTGCATCCCGAAACAGCAAAGAACTCGGTTTTGCTCGGGTTTATTTCCTTGCTTGTGGGTCTTTTTTCTCCCAGTAGGTTTTTTAACTCCATTTTCCAGCTTTGCTCTTGGCTGTATCTGAAGGCAGACATTGAAGGTTTGTGGACAAGACACAGCCTTCCATTCCACCCAGTGTTCTTCAGGGTGCCCAGTTTGAAATGAGCTTTAAATTCAATATGGAACAAGGGTTTTACTGCGAAACGTGACCAAAACTGAGTCACCTTTGCACAGAAACTTTTTCCAAGTTGCACAAAACCCTCGCAACTGTCCTGCACTGCATCAGCACATATGTTCTGTGAATTAAGAAGCATTCTTTCTGTGATGATCTCCCATCTGCTGCTACCTCTGATAAATTTAATGCTGGCTCTTGAACGCTGGAACGCAGGGATGCTTTGTTCTGGCACGTGCTGGGCAAGGAGATCTTGTATCTCACAGGCTGCCCCTCTTGTGGGTGGCTCCCGATGAAATATATGAACAATAAGGGGTTTGGTGAAGTTAAACAAGAAAAAGGAAATGTGGTTAATTTCTAGCCTAAAAAAAAAATCAAAGCCATATAAACAACCCAGCCCTTTTCTGCCGGCCCGTGTAGTAATGTCTCTCCCACGTGGATTTGTTTTAAAGTGATTTTTAGCAGCCTGATAGGCAGATGATAAAGTTTATACCGAGTGAAGAGACCTGGCTTTTCCATTTGCCTTTAAATCGCTGCAGAGCTTTCACCTACAGCTGCGAAACCCAGGTGATGAGGAAAATCTGCTCTCTGCTGCTTATGGGGATTTGGTCCAGCTCCTGGTGCTGAGCTGAGAGGAGGGAAGGATGAACTGGCAAATCCCTGGAGTGGAGGGTGAACCCAGTGTCTCCCAGTGCAGGGAAAAAAAAGATATTTAAAAAAAAAATCAGTTACTATTTTGAATATACAGATTTTAAGATTGTTTTGCTTTTCCTGACTGTTCTCTCTAAAATTTTAAGATTTGATTCCTTTAGCTAATCCCAGTTTGCAGAAGCCCCATTGCCCTCTTCATTTTGTCTTACAGAATCTGGAATAATTCCACGGGATATCTGTACAAGTCCAATCTCAGTCTGGCTTTGGATCATTAAGTAGCTTCTGCTTTGGGTTTTGGTTTGGCTGAAGTCACGAAATAAAAAATCTGAAGTGTTTTGCTGGTGGCAGAGGAGCAGCTCCAGCATTTCTCTCCCTGGGATTGGAGTGTTCTGGGGAGATTGGTGCTTCCAACCCGGGCAATGCTTCAGCCAAGAGCAGCAACTGTCCTAAAATGTCTCTGATGATCTACGAGGCCAGAAAAAATCCACTGATATTTTTCATTTCTAAAAGCTGAGCCTTTCATTCCTGCTCGAGTGCTGGTGGATGGAAAATGATGGTGCTCAGGACACAGCTGGATCAAGGAGATGATTTTGCTGTGTCTCTGTTTCCTTGTTTCTCCATTTCCCTGCACTTTTGCAGTCATTTAATACCTTGTAGGCTGATTGTGAAGTGATTGCAAAATAGAACAAGCAGGTGGTTTTGATGGTCTGAGCTCGTTTTGAACTCTCTTCTTGCAGCAGCAAATGAACACAAAGCGGAGCTGAATCAGGGCCCCAAACACATTTTATTAGAAGAGTTTATTTTTAATGCACATTATTTTAATGCAGATGAAAAATAATATTTTTGTATTATCATATCATTGAAAACCCCTGCAAGGAACAGCTCAGTGACTTATTCAGGAAGGTTCAAGCTGTTTGAAACATCCCTGTGATTGTCCTGTGGCATCTTTTCTCCTCAAAATGCCCCACAAAAATGCATCCAGAGGGTCCGTGCTGGCATTGACCTACAAGTCAGGGCAAACATGAATTAAATGTAATGATGGTGGGAAAAAAAAATGAGAAAAGAAATTTTTCTCTCAAATATTCCACTTGATGTGCCTGGAAGAGGTGAAGTAGGACCTTGAGAAAAATTATGGCCCCTCAGCACAAACATGTGGAGATGCCTGGAGGTGGTGGTTGGAAAAATGTAGTTGGGCAAGGCCTTAAAAGTTACCAAAAAGTCCAGTGGTCTCTGTTTGGTTTTGTTTTGGAAGTAATTATGGTTATTTGACAGGACTAAGCAGAGAGTAAAAAGGTTCCCTTTAATCTTTCAGCTCTTATTAACTGGAAATCATCAAGTTAAGGAAATCCCCATGAACAAGTGTTGTCCTGCCTGTGTCAATACCTCCAGATGTGCTGCAGTCTGTAACTATTTGACTCCACATGGATGCAGCAGCAGAGCAGGACTGGATACACCTGGGTGCAGAAAATGACTTTGTTTTCAGCAGCTCTAAGGTCAGTGAACAGAAAATGTTAATTTGGGAACTACAGGTAAGGTGGAAATATTGAACCCATGTGGCAAATTTCCAATGGAACACCAGAAGAACCCTAAAATGCCTTCCTTTCCTGAAAATTGTGATTATCTCAGGGCAAGCACAGAGCTTAAGGGAAATTCATGTGAATGAAGTTGTAACCCTCGGCAGCCGTCAATAAAATCGGGAATTTCACGTGCTTTAAAGGAGTGACTTTAAAAAATAAATCCTCCTAATAAGCTCCTCTTGCCATGGGCTGCAGTGGGCAGGGGAGCCAAAGGCTGTGGCTCGGGCAGCGTGGGAATGCACATTATTACTTTTCAGAAGGTTGGGGCTGTGTCTGCTGGGGAGGCTCTGATGGCTGATCCATCTCCCTGGTGCAGGTCCAACGTGTGCCACCAAAGCCACCTGTTTGTCACAGCCTTCAGAGCCCAGGCCAGGCTGTTTGAAAAGATGACAAGGAAATAAAGAAATGGTGTTTTCACACAGCTGTGACTGTGTCAGGGGTGGTGACTGTGCAGTGTCTGAGCTGGAGCTGGGTGTCTGGTTTTGTGCAGGAGCAGCCTGGAGAGCTCAGTCCCATTACCCCTGGTGTGGTGTTTGGGTCAGTGCAATGAACACATCTGGGACAGACAGTTCTGAATCCCCTACCTCCTGAAGGTTGCTGTTTCTTCAGCCCCTAAATAAACTCAAAAGCTGGTGACAATCAGCCAGTCTTAGCATACGAAAATTCCCCGGATGGTTTCTGGATGCTCAGAAGTGCTGCTGGAGACGAGATTTAAAAAATGTTACAAATAGGACTTCAAATAAAACAAAAAACTCAAAGTCCTATTAGGGGTAAAAAAGGTGATTCTGGGTAACTCCATGGATCATCCACCCTGGCTGCTTCAGCCTGGCACGGGCTGGTGTGACTGTCCAGACACGAGGACATTGGGAAAGCTGGGAAGGGGCAATTATTTTAATTGAAAGGGCTTAGCAATAGCTCTTGACTCAGGGGGTACCATTAGTATTACCTCTCACCACCCAAACAGGTCTGGTTTCACAGATTTCACCATTCCCTTTTCTTCCAGCCACTAATATAAGAAAAGTGAAATCTATTTTAGAAAGGCAGCCGGGAGAACTGGATGCTAATGCTAAAATGTTCTGTTACAAGTTGGTTTTCAAACTGCTGCAGCACCTGCAAGAGGCTTTTAAAACAGAGAAAAAGGAGAAAACCCCTCTGATAATTTTACTGCAAAATGGATACTTCATCTCTATAGAGAATAAAAGTGTCATTGATCTCGATGATAAATTGTATCTTGGTGTCTGAAAATATAGACCTTGTTTTTTTTCATTATAAGGATGACCTTGCCTCTATTGTAAATCAAAAGTAACCAGGGATTTGTGGCTCTTATGAGATCTGCAGGGGGGAAAAAAATGACTCTGAAGCTGCAGCCCATTTTGGAGCTGAAGGAAGGTGAGGGCAGAGCTCCCAGTTTCATCAGGCTTGCGGTGGGATGGATTTCACTCCCTGCTGGATGGATGCTGAGGGCTGCCTGCCTTCCAAAGCCTGAGATGAAAGCAGCAACACGGCAGAGTTTGGGCTCTGGCCAGGAGAGGGTAGAGAAGTGCTGATTCTCCCTTAATCAGAAGAATTTCCAGAAACTTTTCCCAGCCGAGGTTGGTGTGCCAGCTGTGCCCTGCTCAGGGACTCTCTCTGTTTATTCATAAATACTGCAGTAATACACAGCATTTCTCACACTGCTCCTTCTGGAGTTTGAATTAAAAACCGAACAGTAGCACCTATTTTTGTTTTATAAATGGTGGGGGGGAAAAAAAGGTGTTTTAAATATTAAATGGTTTTAAATTGTAGCAAATTTCAGAGCACAACCTCCTTTGCAGGACCCCAGAACTGATACAGGAGAGGGCCATAGAGATCACCCTCTGAACTGGAGCCCTGACTGGAAAACCAGCCTGTTGTGGCTTAAATGAAATTACCTGTTTTGCTTATGACTTTCCAGTTGGTTATTTCAGAGCTCAACCAAGAATGCTTTGCCTGCCCTAGAGGTGGGTAATGGTCAGAGCTGGGATTACAGACCAGTTAATCCTGGGATGGGTTACAGACCAGTCAGCCCTTCTGGTGCTTCATGGGTTGGATGGACACTCTTTAGGCCTGGCTTGGAGGCAGTCGTCCAAGGTACAGTGAGGAGTAAAAGTCTTGGAAACAGTTTGCATCCTTGGAAAAATTCCTCTGGTCTCAGAAAACACTGGTCTGAGAGTAAAATCTTCAACAGCGTCAACCAGAACGTCACCCTTATTAAAATGTGATCATTTCCAAATGGTGGAGCTGGATAACCATCAGATTTGGGGCTCTGTTAGAGCTCGACCTTGGCATTAAACTTTGCTGTGGGGAGTTTGTGAAATGCAGGTGCGTGCTTTTTGCCAGGGGTACCAGGGAGACGTCTGTCGTGCAAGTCTCATGATGATGGAGGGAGCAGTGGAGGTGAAAAAGGCTGGAGTTCTTCCTTTAATTCCCTTCTCAGGTTGTGGAGCACCTTTGGTATGAGCAGATAATCCATTTTCCTGCTCTGGTAAGGTTTCCTGTTGTATAATCCCACAGACCTGAGTCCTCCTCCAGCCCCTGTGCCGAGCGAGGCAGGATCTCACCACCGGAGCTCGTGTTCAGGTAATTAAAGACCTCATCATTATGCACAGGCACGAGGGGGCAAATTGAGGTTGCACAGCCAGTCTCAGTCCTGACATTTCCAACTTGGAAGTGGTTGACTTTGCATCTCTAACAGTGGCAGAGGCTGTGATTGCTGCTACTCTCCCCACCTACCTCAGGCAGAGGAAAAGCTGGATTTCTTTAACGCACGCTGAGATTGGGAGTTTGTAGGGAAGTTGTGTGGAAACTTTGCAACGTAAAATTCACTGAAAATAACCTTTTTCTGTTTATTTTGGGAGTTCAGTTCCAGACAGCTGGAACTGTCCCAGGGGGGGACACATGCAGTTAGTTTACAAATCTTGCCTTTCAAACAGCACCAGCTACTTTGGTTCAATTATTTAAAATATGCTTCCTGCTTGTGCCAGTGCTGTTTCCCTGGAAGTTATTTTTGTGTTTCAGTGTTCTTCACAGCTACCAAAAATACTTCTGTTGTAGTTTGAGTCAGAGAGGAGCGAAGATGCAGTGAACCTTGATTTATGTAACTCTCAATCAGGAACTGACAAAACGCTTCAGTTAAAGGGCAAAAATACGTCCCAAGCTACCCTGGAAAGCACAGAGAGCTCTGCAAGCAATTTAGGGGGTGATGCTGTTATAGTTCTAATATTGATTCAGAGCCTGCACAGCGCTGTCCCTACAGAGGAAATGGGGTTTGCCCTCTCTGGTGATGGCAGCAGAGGGGACACTGGGCTCAGGGGCATTTGGACACTGCTCTGTCCGGCCCATGTAGAGGGACAGGTCACCCCTCCTGCTCCAGGCACGTCCTGTATTCGGTCATGGACACAGACCTGGAATGCAGGATGTCTAAAGAGAAAAAGCTGTGCTTTGTATTCAATAGGTGGTTTTATTTCTTTTTCAATTTGTTTCTGAGCTGGAAGGCTGGGCTGTACCAAGAATCCTGGTGAAGACCTCGAAGCAGGAATGGCTCCTTGTTTTATGGAGCCTGAGTGCAGCAAGGGAGGGAGAAGAGCTGTTAACGGAGCTCCAATCAATAACTCTATTTACAAAGAAGACTAAATCACTGTTCTTTGAGAGTGGTATCATGTATCATAATAAAAAGAATAACAGCCCAACGAGAAGTCTCTTTCTAGACAGTTAATGATGTATTCTGGGAAGCTGGACGTGTTCATCCCTGGATTGCATTGGAGAGGCCGGATTTCTCCTGCAGGAGCTGGTCTGCTTTAGGCTGGGTGATGCTAACAAGACGTTCAGACACGGATCACAAACTCGTGTGTTGAAAGAGAAGACAAGGCAGTTCTCCTCTGCTCTTCTCACGTTTAAAGGATCCTTGGCTCCTTGGGAATGTTCTAGGTTGTTTCACCCAGCAGTTAACTCTGCTCTGAGCGACTTCCCCGCTCCCAGTCAGGATGCAGCACTGGGGGGATTGAGGGAATGTTTTTTTGTTTAGGAGTGCTGTCGAGGTGCAGAAATTGGTAGAAAATGCAAAGCTCTTTGAAGTTTCTCTCTGAACCCGTTCTGACAGAGCATCCAGACATGGAGAGGGGTTTACCTGACATCCCTGTGCCTGGCTGTGGAAATGAGTCGTGTTCAGGGCTTGAGCACAGAAGAAATGTCAGGAGGCCAACACAGATAAAACACTTTAAGAAAATAATTCCAGCAGTTCAGTGCTAGTTTGCATTTATGATGACATCCTGTCAAAATCTACTTGGAAAATTTATTAACTCATGGCTAAACAAATGAATATTTTACAAGGCCTGCATTTAACACTTTTGTTTTTCAGAGGAGGATTTGTTGTTGTTGAATAGCAATGTTTCTTTTGGCTTGTTCCTGAAATGTTGGTGGCTTAAACCATTTCTTTGAAAAATGCAGCAAAAACCCTCAGAGTTTATCTTCTTACTGGGAAAAATACCCCAGTGGGTGTTGGAAAATTTATCTGTATAAGCTAATCAGTTAGGCATTGTAAATTTGGTTGATGATTATGGGCAGCTTCATCATAATATAATTTTATTACGTTTTTTTATCTGAGGGATTATATGCTTGAGTAGCTGTCTTTGAAATACCTGTCACACAGAGCAGCCACTGCACCTGCGACGGTTTGTTGTTCAGAGCCTTTGAGGAATATCAGCATGGATTTTTAGAAGCCAGTTGAATAGCCAGCCCCCAGAGTACAGTGAAATAACTTTATTAGGCAGTCTAAGTGGTGCCACTGAGTTTGTTTTGTGTCTCTTATTAAATCAGCTCGGTTAGCTGTTTCTTTTGAATCCCTGTAGCTATTAAGTCCTCATTCTAGAGCAGAACCAATCTTGGATTAGCAAGAACGTACAAATGAAGTTTCAAATGTCCAAAGCAGAGCTCTGTTGGCTGAAGGAAGGGATAATTCGGTTCCTTGGGGGTGAAGCCTGGTCTGCTGTCCTGGAGTGATGCAGGGAGCTCCTGTCCCAGCTCTGACTCTCCTGGCACAGCGACCATCCACTGCTGCCTGCAGAAGTGGGTGTGGGCTGAGGGGCCCAGTAAGAGATTTCGGAAATTATCCAGGTAACCATCTCCAAGAATGCCCTTCAGAAGAGGGATATACCCCTTCAGATTCAAAGGACTCACTTTTCATCAGGTGAACAGCCTGGGGTCTCTCTGGTG
Source organism: Mohoua ochrocephala (assembly GCA_013398855.1). Classification (NCBI taxonomy): domain Eukaryota; kingdom Metazoa; phylum Chordata; class Aves; order Passeriformes; family Acanthizidae; genus Mohoua; species Mohoua ochrocephala. The sequence goes on along the minus strand of VZTA01000366.1, from coordinate 166,245 downwards.
GGTGGCTGTTCCCCTCTGAGGCACCTTCTGAGGGCTCCTGGACGTGACTCGTAATCCAAATTTTCCACATCACAGCAGAGAACTTGGGTTGTCGGGCCTGCCTGTGCTTTCCCAGGGTGTGAGCTGTTGCTTGAAGCCGCTCATGAGGAATGTGGGCAGGGAGCAGGCTGGAGGATCCCCAGCTCGGGTCAGTTCAGGAGCTCTGTCCGGCCCCTCTCCTGCTCTGCAGGTTGTTCCCCACGTGGGGTGTTGGTGCAGTGGATGTGGGAATGCTGAGGGGTTGCTGATGGGTTTTGAATATTCAGAGCATCCCTTTAATGAGGCAGTAACGTTATGAAGCTTGGAGTAGTTATTTCTTCCATTTTTCAGAGCAACTTTAAATTCCATGTTTTTTAGGAAAGTATTATAGAGCGAATTGAATTTCCTTTATTGAATGAAATAATTTTTTCCCTTGAAAACTAAATGTAACAAGAATTTAATAATTCATGAATTGAGCTTCAACATCTTTTAAATAATAGATGGACTGTCATGCCAAGTTCAGCTGAAAACTTACAGAGCATACGTTTTTATGTTTTTATTTGACATTTCGAGGAATTACAGAACTGCAAACATTTATTTTGTATTTTTGCTCATTGCAATATTTTATTCCTTTCAGGTTGATTTAAGAAATAAAAACAACACTTTAAAAAAAAGTAACTAGCTTCAGGTTCTGATGGGAAAAGAGAATAGAAGGGAAAGAAGCTCTAGGTACACATTCATAAATGATTCACTGGACTTTTGGCTGACAGATAGAGAGCTTTCATAATAACTTTGTTTATTATTTTTCTTATCAGTGGAATCAAATGTTAAATAGCTCCACTGGAAAGTGCTGTAAGGTTGACTAACAATTACACCTCTGTCACCTCTGCTGTCTCTGTCCTTTTCAAAATAATCAGACTGGATTTCTTTTATTGGTTATTTCTCCTCCCTCCATGAAATAGAAATGATTTTCAGATGTGGCGAGCTGCAGGAGCAGTCTGCCTTTCGGTGGTATTTTTGGAGATGAGGAGGATGGGGGAGCCTTTTGCTTAAAGAAATGAGAACCCAGAAGTTGCCCTTGCTGCTGACTTTGTGCCTTTCAGCTCTGCTGCGTTACAGCCCTGGATGTGAGGAGTCCCAGCAGAGGTGGAGGTGACACTGTCCTGGCACGGGGTGGCCCTGTCCCTCTGCCCCGTGTCCCAGCTCTGTGCTGTCCCTGTTTTCAGGAGCTCAGTCAGGGCAGGCAGCCCAGAGTGGCTGTTTGGGGGTGCAGCACTGGTTCCTAAGGACACGGGCAAAGTGTGAGCAGCCTGAGTCTGTGCTGGGCAGAGTGCTCTGCTCCTGACCACCTCTGAGTGGTCTGGTCAACAGGAGCAGGACGTGGAGCTCTCGGACAACAGAAATTCCTGCAGCTTTTCAATAATTAGGATTTTAAGTTGTTAACGTTTAAGATTTCCCTGCTCTTCCCCGTCCCAGTCAGGCAGAGCCCCGACTCAGTCTATCAAACTGCAGATAACCTACAGCTGAGGGTGATGCTGTAAATGTCCCAGGAGCTGCGATCCAAAAGAAAAACCCAACCCAGAACACGACACTTGTCAGGCCTTGGAGCACCCAGCACCACATCACAAACCCACTGCTGCTTCTGGGATTCACGTCCCCGCTCTGTAAGATCAATTCCAGAGCGCAGTAACTGACTCTGAGCTGATGGATTGCCTCATCTGTCTTGGCAAGACCTTCTGAAATCCATGGAAAACTACTGCAGATTTCATGAATAGGTAGCCTGTTCTCTGTTGGTTTGGAAAGTCCTTCAAGTGCCAGAAGTGAAAAGAATATTTTCTTCTTTTATTTTTATTCCCACGAAAACGCATCTTTCTGTCCAACTCCCGCTTTCTCTGTGCAATGGAACTTGAGGCTGGAGTTGGTGAAAACAAAAGTATGCTATTTCTAAAGGTATTTTATAGTGTGCCCTATTGTGAGCAGGGCCCAGTGAGAGGTAGAAAGGTTTGGAAATGAATGGTGCTGCTCTGTTCCCTTGCACCAAACGAGGAACGAGGCAGAGGGGGTTTGTTTGACCAGGTGTAGTTGCCCTTCTGTAGAGCTGCTCACAGACGACTTTAGCTATCCCTGGAAACAATTTGGGTTGATTATTTCAGCGTTGCTGTTTTAATTGTCCTGCTCTGAGTGCAGAACTGAAGAAGTATTTAAGAACCCGATGCAGATGATTTAAGTGGTAGCGCTGTGCCCGTGCCTTTGTCTCGTCCTGTTTACAAACTCCCAACTTGTCTTATTGGTCAAAGGGGAACACTCAATTTTGCAGGAATCATTATCTTTCCACCAGATATTCCGAGCGTTGAAAGAGAACGTTGGCACTTACAGGGTATTAACAGGCAAAAATAATTCACAGCTTCGCTGTGATAAATGTTCCCACTTGTGAAATTACAGGGAATCTGTATTCAGTTCCAGCTCGTTCCACCCCACGGAAATACTTTGGTAATTTGGGTGGTTACTTACAATAACTCATCAAGCTGATAATAGTGTTTATTGCACCATATGTTATCACTTAAGACTTGAACTGTAACTTTTACAATTCCATTGAAGGGGAACTAGGTGAATATGGAAATCACAAGAGCTTGGGGTTCCTTTCTTTTCTTTCAGAATCCTGAGCCTATTTCTTGGAGTCTCCAAAAATGTAAAAGGATTAGGAGAAATCCTATTAGCTGCTTTTTGCACCAAGCTGGGCTGATCTCACATGGGTCTTTTTGTAGGGAAAGGACAGAAAAAGTAATTTTAAATTTTTTTATTATTATTTGGAGCTGATAAATAAAGCTTTTCTCTCCATTGCTCATAGGCTGGAGCCCTGAGAGAAGAGCCAGCCGAGTTTAGTTTCCAGCTCCATCACAGGTTGGGCTGTTATTCCCTGGAAAACCTCACAGTTAGAAGGAAGAAGGCACAGTCTGCCCTGGCTGGGTATTTTTAGAACAGATTCACCCAAATGCTCAGGTCTTTATCAATAGTCTTTGTTGCGTGATTATACCCAGGAGTGTAATTTCCAGCAAAGACTCCTTGTAGAAAAAGCTATAAAAATTCCTTATTAAAAGGTAGTCTCTGTCCCAAAACATTTCTAGCATGTGTAGTTTGAGATGCAAATTGTGTTATCTGGCATGAAACCATTTTGTTCTCCTTTGTAATGTCATTTAAAAGCTGTGCCTCCGTGTTCACTTCTGATCAGGTTGGTTTTTGTTTTTTTTTTTGGATAAAAAAAATCAGTTAAAATTAAAGTTTTTCCTCGCTCAATCTTTTTCCGAGCACCTTTTCACCCAGGATGTTTCCTTTTCTCTTTGGGAACGTTGCAAGCAACTCAATCCCAAGGGGAAGAGAGCGCTAATATTCAGTGGGGGAAGAAAATAATTTGAGGGTGACAGTACAATGGTAGGAACATTTTGATTAAAAATGCAAGAATATTCAATCATTCTATCTCGCAGACCATATGTACATGAAAAGCCTATCTTCATTCTTATCATTTGGGTGCTCGTTCTCAACAGGATGATTGATTGGCAAGATTCCTATTTCTACACCTTTCATCTATCTTCAGTGCTTTCATAAATGTTGAATTAAGCAGTTTTTATGAAACTTATCATAAAATGGAGTGTTCATTGAAAGTGACTGTGACAAAGTGGATTCCCTTACTCTTGAACTTCAGCAGCAATATTGCACAATACATTTATTTCTGGCTGCTTAAAAGCACTGGGTGTTTTTTTTTTCCTTATGCATCTTTCACCCTGAGAAAATTATAGAGAGGGGAAGGCTGAAGGACTTCGGAGAGGAGCAACAGTGTCTTGGAATGAAAATTTTGCTCTTTCTGCAGGCACTTGGAAAGTGAGACCGTTGCCTTTGTGAAGCTGACTTCTTTCTTTTGTTCTTAACAATGTTTGGTTTTGCTCTGTGATTGCCTTTTTGTGGAGGTAATACCTTGAAGCCTTTGTCTGTCTTGGATTAGTCCATGTCCTTGGAACTGGTACAGCCTCCTGATTCATGCAAATTATCTCTGATTAAAAGTAAATCATGTTCTATTAACTCTTGCCTTGCAGGTATCCCATAGCAACACAAAACAATTGCTGAATAAAGTTAAATTTTTTTGTTACTGGCATCAGATTTTGGGCTTGAGGACGTGATGATACTCTCTGAGGAGATTTGCAGCTGAACAGAGCCACTGACAGCGTATTGCAGCTGACAAATTTCCTCTTGGGTGACCCTCAGGAATCTTCCCAAGTTAGAACTGGATAGGGCTAAATTTCCCACTCCTCCTACAATGATGCAAATCCATGTTCAAATGCTCAATACTTTGGGGCATTTTTTTTCCTCTGGAGGTGTTGGAGCCACATCACATCTGCTGGTGTTTCTGCTACTGTGATGTTCCATTAAGTATCTTCCAAACTGAGTTTATGGTTTTCCTAGGGAAAAAAAAAAATAAAAGAGAGATATAAATGCTTGATTTATGGGAACACATGGCATTTGCAGATGTGTCAGTGTCACTGTTTCCCCCAGTAACTGAATTAAGTGGCTGGAAAAGGACAATCAAGGTGGCTGTCACATGCCATTGCATGGAAGTTAGTGCAACATCTGCTTTGCCTGCTGTTTCAGGAATCGCTGGTGCATGGCACAATCGGGAGGAGAATCTCGAGCACTTTTTTTTCCTTGTTGGTGCAGACCATGCATGGGAAATGTTTTAAGTTCTGCTGAGAGGAGCCTTTTGTAAGTTTATGGCAGCAGGTTGGTATTTTTACCCTGTTCAGCACTAAAGTTGCAAGAAGCTCAGAAAAAGGGCGTTTCTCTCTTTCTGTGCTCACTCTTTTTCTCTTTCCATCCCTCGCCCGAGCCCCTGATGCTCTTCACATCTTGCCCCTGGGAGTGCCCCCATTTGTGGCCTGATGAGGCTTTTTTATCCATACGGTGAGTTAATTGTAGCTGTAATCACTGGCAGCCGTTGATGTTTTGCTGTTGTAATTTGGTATTTTCCCCCAGAACCATTAGAGGAGGATGTGATACAAACTGCTGGTTAAAAGCTCTGTGATTCATGGCCTTTCTGGGGGCAGCAGGGAGAACGAGCTGCTGGTAGCGGAACCTCCAGTTAGAAACATTTATGGGGCTTCCCTCAGGGACTATGATGGGAGAGTAAAACTTTTATGCTCTCAGATGCTTGTAAGCAATTCTCCATCTGGGACTTTAGATTGGAATAGCTCCATTATTCATTTGTACCCCAGAACTCCTTGGGTAATAATCTGCATCATCTTTAGCTGCGAGTGGCCACAGTCACATGTGCTGCTGGGGGAAGCACAAATGAAATGCTGCTTGCTGGCCTTGGAAACCACAAACCATATTTCTTGCACTACCAGATGCTTCCTGCATCATCTTGGGCAGTCTCTTGCTGATAAAATCATTTTGGATGCAATTAGCTCTCTGCACACATCAAAAATATTTAAGTGACTTGTTATAGAGATGCTTTCTGTACCCAACTCTGCACCTGCGATTTGGGACGTGGCTCCAGGAATGCGACTGAGGTGGAGGAAAGGTGTCAAACCCCATTGTCCCTGCCCTGGACGTGCAGTTCTGAAATTAAATGAAGGTGTAGAAGCAGGAGCACAATTCCCACCTCCTTTTCCCGTGGTTTTGTATGAACTGGTTTGTGTCAGCACCGGGTGTGAGCATTTTCCAGCCTGCCCTGCTTTCAGGTGGGGTTTCGCACCGGGAGAGGAGGCCCATGGAGAGTTTCAGGGCCAAATCACACTGCAGGAGAGGGCCAAACTCTCCTTCAGGCGCGTTTTTATCCTGTTGTGTCCCATAGTTTGGACAGCAATGCAGTGAAGGAATCAGCTCTGAGCACTTTTGGCTGCAGGAGCACCAGAAATCCTCCTGTCAGCGACTGCATCTATTTAACAGCACAGCTGGGCGCTGGGGACGAGGTGTCACTGACTATTTAGCTGCTGTCTTTGACCTATAGCAGGCTGGCTGGCTGTTTGCTCATTACCCCAAATTGGATTAATAGATCAATGAGCAGCAACTGGAAAAAGCAGCAGAATTCGGCGTGCGTTGGGTCTGGCAGCTCCGATTACCCCAAGGCTGCAGCCACGGCGGGCAGGGAGCTGGGTGTAGCCACGAGGTCCCCAAATTGTCACTCAGGCCAAGGGGAGCTCGGAGAGCCACACGCAGCCGTGGTGGGGAAGAGCTGGTGACTGCAACAAACCAGCGACTGAGGACCCCAGGGGTTTGGGCAAGAGGAGTTTGAGGAGAATTAAGTTGTGCTCAGCTGATCAGCGCCACAATTTCTCGTTTTCTGAAGGTACTGCCAGTGACTGCACATAATGTCTGTCACAGCAAGTACCCCTGAATTATTCATCAATGACTCGATTTTGCAATCCCAGAATATGAGTGTTTTCCCACCTAAAACCAGGCTGTCGCTGTCTCTCGTGGAGCCTTTCCTGGTTGTTAGGAGTCACTGCTGATCACCAGTCCCAGGGTGTTATCCAGGGGGTGCTGCAGCTTCTCAAACTCCCCTGAACACGGCACGTCTTGCTGCAGCCTCCCAAATCCTGTCCCATTTGGTGTCCCTGCCCATGGCAGGGGTTGGAATGAGATGATCTTTAAGGTCCCTTCCAACCCAAGCCCTTCTGGGGTTCTCTTTACTGCTCTGTTGGATTGCACTGGGCTGGAGACGGTTCTCGAGTACACCCAAAAAAAGAAGTCATGAAATTTTGGGTGCTGCCTGCTGCGTGTTGAGCAGCTGGTTTACTCCACAAATATCGACTCCATTGAGATTTTTACTTACCTTGTGGTTGAGGATGCATCTCCGAACCCGTTAGCACAGGAACTGAAATTAATTTGCGAGTTTATCTTTTAATGAGTTTAGTGCAGCAACATCAAATAATTTTTCTCACAATTTAGCTCAACATTGATTCCCCATTTAGTTAAAAATTCAAAATCTTACAGGCTACACAAGAAATTAGGTTCTTAATGACTGTTTTATTCAATTATTACAGAGATACTCGCCCTATCACAGTTAATGTTCCATTGTGAAATTGGTTTGAGAGGGAGTGTAAAATGTTGCTTTTCCCCCCAATATCCTCATGAGTAATATCCTCACGTGGCATTTTAACGCAGTTCTTAACCACAGTGGATCTTCTTTGTGTGGCTCTGTTTCAGAATTTTAACCAAGATATTATTAAAATGCAGTTTAAATTGCATTTTAAAAGCCTTTTTTTTTCTCAGCAAAGGTTGTTTCTCACCAAGTTTTTAGCGCTTTTTCCAAAAATTCATTAAAAAAACCCAAAAGCTTCAGTGCTGCTTGTCTTAGGATAAAAGCCTCCAAATTCTTTATTTCTCAAGTAGCGTTAACAGAAACTTAATGGTTCTTGTAATCCTTTTTGTTGATAGATGAAATTCTTTAACAGCAATCGATTTATAGAAAACTGCTGGATAAATCTGACAGGAGATACAATCCAGGAAAGAAGTTTCCAAGGGGCAGAGGGTTTTTAGGAGAATTTTTAGACATTGTTGATCACGACCGACAGCTGGTGGTCAGTGCTTGAAAAGATAACATCTCTGGACTTTGCAATTTTCTGTATTTTATACAGAAACTCCAGGTAGTACTGGAAATAGGGCATAAAGTGTTACTTTGGGCGAAATGAGCAAGAAATGGCCTCGGGTGTGGCAGTCCCAGGGTGTAAAAGTGGAGCCTGGGCAGGCTGGGAAGGGCTGGGAAGGGGATCAGGGGTGAACAGGAGGAAAGGTTCTTGCATCTCCATTCTTCTGTCCTTTCTGGACCAGGACTAATCATTCTTGGCTGTACAGGTCGAGCTCTCTGCTGTATTTCAGTCTGATACGAATCAGGTTTGTCCATTCTGTAACTTCACAGGAAATATTTAATATTTTGCCCCTGGGCTGCATGGCCATTTGGCTTTTTTTGTTTAATGGGAAGAAATGGTGGGGTTTCTCTTTGGCTTTTGTTTGGGTTTTTGCTTATATTTTTCTTCTGCATTTTTGATTGTTGTCTTCCCCCTCCTGCTGAACATCCTGTGCAATCTGATGCACTTTGGAGCAGCCTCGATTTCCATTCTGGACACCTGGAGAGCTGGGTCCTGTGGGTCTGTAACCCACCTGACAGCTCCAGCACAGCCAGTCTGCAATTAAAAACCCACAGGGCCGTTGATGGCAAATCAGGGTCAGATGGATGACCCAAAATTACAGCATCTTCCCACCCGGTCAAGTGCTTTGCAGCAATCATTTGTTTGCTGGAGCAGAAGTGTTTGTCTGGTGTAATTACACCCAGCAGAGCAGTGTGTGCACCTGGGGATGGGGGGAGCTGGGGCAGAGCAGGGCACGTGGGGAGAAAATACCTGGAACTGCTGCCAGAGGGGCTGGGAAATGCAGGGCTGGGCTGGGAAATGCAGGGCTGGGCTGCAAAGCGACCTCTGAGCCACACCAAGAACTGTCTGTGCACCCAACATCTGTGGGTGTTGGTGAGGTCTGATTCTCTCCTTCCTCCTCTTCAAATGATCTCCCGAGCCCCCTTTGCCTCGTGTCTCCAGCGCTGCTTCTTCAGCTCCCACCTCAAGAGCCGGTCCTGAACATCTGCTGGGTAAAACACCTTTGCAGAGATTTTGTCCTGCAGTTCTTGTCTCAAAGGGTGTGTCTGCTGCTGCAGGGAATATCTGTTTGCTTCCCTTGAATTCGGGCAGCAGCCAACCTTTTCCACTCCTCTCACGTGCAAAGGCTCTGCAGGTTGTCCCTTCCACCCACAGGATTCTGGCTCCAGTTCCAGCTGTGCTATCCCATGCTTTGGGGAGACAGAATTACCAAGATAATGTGGTAGTTAGCACCAATTAAGATAAAAAGTAAAGACAAAATACAAATACATGTCCTGATTCCTTTAAAGTAAAATTCCAACAACTGCTCTGTGTTCTAGGCTGGTCTAGTATCTCACAGAATGTAATATTTTGACATATGTGCCATGATCTGCCTAAATCTGCTGTTTCAGATTAATTGTTTCTGAGTTCTTACTGGTTATAAAATAGAACTTGAAAATTGGTTGATTTTGGTTTGTTGGGTTTTTTTTTTTTTTCTGTAGTACATTCTTCTGTATTCTAAAATTTTGGAAGAATTATCCAGATCGGGTTGCTAAAGAGACTCAAGTGGCTGATGCATTGACTCGAGTGCTATCCCAGGGTTTTTAAAAGCTCCCACAATTGCAGGTAGCAGCGTCAGTTCGTCGTGCTCTGACCCCATGCAACGAGCCAAGCTTTTTAAACAGAAACCTCACTGCTGGCCCAAGGATTTAATACATTTTTACTGGGGAGTGTCACCTTGGCCACCAAGGTGGCTTTGACCAGGCCTACCTGTGTGGGAGCGGAGATAACAAACCTTTTTAGAACAGCTTACATGGCAATTAATATTAAAGACTGCATGCAATTATCCCATCCCTATTTCAGAAGAAATTCATATTCATTGTTGAGAAGCATTTAGGAGTAAAAAGGTAAAAAATGGCTTTTTTCCCTGTACCATTTGCAGAACTTGGTTCATGGACAGCTTTCTTTTTCCTACCTGTTTTTATTTTGGATGGGAGTTGAATGATTCTGTTCTTCTCTTCCTCTGTTATTTCTTTGCTGTGCATCACATGTATCCCTTTGAAGGGAAAGATAATGCAGGAGCTGGCCCCTGCCTGGAAATGCCCAGCAGAAATGCACATACGTATTTGATTTTGTATTTCTTTCCATCTCTACAGGGCAAAATAAAAAGCAATAAATGTCTGGTCTGCAACAAAGCAGTGCTCTCTGTTTCAAGAAGAGGTGTTGGATTGCTTCTCTGGATGAGATGTCATCGGGAAAAGGTGGAGAAGTGGTGGAAATGGCTGTGGGAGTGAAAAACATCTCCAGAGTGAACATTGAACATCTTACAGTAGAGATGTGATCACCAGCAGACAGTTATGTTTCTTGTAGCAGCAATGATTTTTGGTGGTTTATGTTGATTTCCTGGATTTTAACACAGAAACACCACCTGCATTTCATAAATGCTGGGGTTGGTCCCTGTTCCTGTGAGCTCCTCGCAGTTTGCTTTGAGTGACCTGGCAGAACACTGGTGAAGCCCTTGGTTTAGGTTCGTGTCGTTTCTCTGCTTCTCTGAGTAAATCAGCTTAGTGGGAGTTTACTCTTTGATACCCAGAGCTCTCAGGCTGGCAGAAGTGTTTAAACATGAGGCCTGAAATTAATCTGAGTGCTCTGCTCTGTATCCTGTGAAGAGTAATAAGATGCTTATAGATTTGCCAGCACCAAACACGGTACACAAGAATACAATAATCAATATGTGCTGTAGGAATACCAACTCTTTAATTTACTGCTTATTACACTGAATTGGATTACAGTCTGCTTTGTCTTTTCCTTTGCTTTAGTGCAATAACCTTTAAACCCTGGTTGATTTGTTCAAAATAAACCCAAATCTCCTTTTTTTCTTTTTTTTTTCTTTTTCCCCTCAGTAACCTGCTTTATTTAACAGACACTTCCCATTTCTAGTCTCTTTGCTGGCATTTATCTGCTTGCAAATGGATTTATCGTGGAGTAATCCCAGTTTTGAACAAAATGTCTTTTGCTATCTCAAAACCCCAGGCTCTGCTCTGTTTGCTCTGCTCCCAATTAAGTCAAGTGAGTCAATGGAAGCATTTTTCAGAGCATCATCCAAGGAGGTTGTGGAGAAGGAAATGCTGATGGTTACTCTGGAGCCGGAGCAGGTGGTGCACAGTGGCTCAGTTGCGCACAGGGATTGGGAGAAGCAGGGAGGATGGATGGTTCTGGCAGTAGATTCCCTTACTCTTCCTGCCTCTTTTCCAAGGAGCTATTCCCTGCCATACATGGCTGGAAGGCTGCAGTGAAAGATCTCTGAAAATAAGGGTGAAGTTTAATAGAGAGCTGCAGCAGACCCAGGATCACCACGATGCCATCATGACTGGGGCAGCACAAAGAATGGTGTTCACTTTCTGTGCTCCCATTCAGAAAGGGGAAAATGTTTTAAATACAGTAATGAAGCAACAATAGAATGGTTTTTTCTATGCATGACATGCAGCTGTGTGGTAAGCATGGTCTGACCAAGGAGAAGGGATGGGAATCACTGGAGGGGGAGTGTCAGGACTGCCCTTTTCAGCAGTAGCATCATCTTGGTTTAGCTTATTCCAAAAAAATTGTTACGATGAGTTTGCATTTTTGTCAACGACTCCGCTCCATGATATATCTGTAAGTCCTGCCTTGTCTTTCTGTGCTAGAAAATGTTTCAGGTCCCTGTGATTAGGTCAGGATTTGGACCTGGTCCCTACCTCGGTGGGAAGAAATTCTGCTGACTTCACTGCATGGTGCATTGAGCCAGTGTAAGACTGTAGGGACTTTAATTCTGCCTTTCACATTTAACTGTGACCTTCCTCAGCCTCAGGATCCATCACTATTCACAGAGATGAAAGTGTCCCACCTCCACAACAATACCATTCCTCACGTAGGAGCTGTTGATATTTACACTATAAATTGCTGTAACAGCTGACTGATTGTAAACAGGAGGAAGCAGGTAAGAAAACCACCAGCCATTTATTCAGATACCAGTCAAAGGAGCTGCACATTTTACCCCAGGATAATTACAAAAGTAATCCCGGCCTGATAGCTCTGATACTGCAAATCTTTCTGTTGGAAGGTTTGGGGCAAGGGACAGAAGATAAACTCAACTGTAATCCTAAAATTTAACAAAAAACCACACAAACAACACCCTCAGGAGAGTCTCTACTTATTTTTTGGTTTTAGCAAACCTGGACTGATATTTATCTTTCTCTTACACATGCAGGATGAGCTCCATATGCCTGCTGTAGTTTGGACAGTGTTTTTGGGATGCAGGTGTTACATGATGAGGTGTGTGAGGATGTTACTGAACTCTCTTTGGGAGGTGGAGTGAATTCCTGGCAAAGGCCTCAGCGTGCAGCAGACTTACTCAGCTCTGCTGCCTGGCTTGATTTAGCATTCAGAGAGGTAACAAGCATTTAAGGCTTTGAAAAGTGCAAGAGAAATTGCTCAGGCTTCCTTTTCTACACTGTCTCGGCTAGGATGGTGAGAGGACTTTCACCAAACGAAAGATACCGCAGAGAAATTTGAAACTGAGGAAAGAAAACTCCACGCTAATCGAGGGCCAGCAGCTGCAGGATCACAACAGGTTTAAGGGAAGGACAAACAAATATGCAATAAAGACACCTGAATTTGGGTCTGAAGGCTGGTAAAACCAATTTGTGCCTGGCTCTACCCTGGAGTGCTGCGGATACTGGTACCAGAGCTCATTTCCCAGCACACGTCCCATAGGATGGGAAGCCCTTGTGATGTGCGGCAAGGAAGGCGTGGCCAGGATGTGTTTGGGCTGCTGAAGAGCAGTGATCAATACATCTGGAGTTGTTCTGCCTCGTGCCAGGAGCTGCTGCTGTGACAGATGTTGGGTTGGGATCACAACTTCCAGGCAGCGCAGTCCCTGCAGATGGTTCTGGGTGGGTTTGGATCAGTTGTGGGTGACCCTGGCTTGGCAGGGTTTGTTTTTAATGGGATCTGGGGACTGAGCAAAACCTCAGTGGAATGTGGTGCCGTCCATCAAGGAGCTCTCTGGCTCTGGTGCCTGGAAGGTGCCCGGTGACTGCTATTTCAGAGAGCAGATGATGGCCCTGGTGTGCTGTGCACATCTGCAGGGCCCCAGGGAACCCTCGGTGCCACCTCACTCCTGCTCCTTGCCCAGGCTGGGCTGTGCACCTGCACCCTCTGAGGTCTTTCCAAGCTTTTGAATAGCCTCAGTCAAAAATCCTGCACAAATCCCAGCCTGATAAGATCACGTAGGGAACTGCAGGGTATTATGACTTGGATGACATTGTGCTCCTAAAGTCAGAGCAGGGGTGGGAAGGAGAGGATGCTTCTGGAATCTCCTCACAGAAGCCACCCCCCACAGCATAGCCAGACCCAATCCAGCAGCACTTAAACAGTTCTGAAAAATCTCCCTGCTCTGCAGTGCAGGAGGAGAAGTCAGATGAGGGGATGGCAGGCTGCAAGGATCTGCCAGCAAAGTGGCAGGTGGGCCAATAAAGAAGAGGGGATGAGGTCAAGAGTGCTGGTCCAGGGCCTGGAGAATTACCTGATGAGGAAAGAAATGACTATTTTATCACTATTCATCACCATTATGGTAGCATGAAAAGGCAAAGAAAGAAGTGGGGAGCGGTGGGCTGGGACACAAAATGTTCCTTTCATGGTGCTGTGGGTTTGCTCTGATGAATCTGCCTCGCGTGTCACCCAGAGAAAAGAAGTTGGCTAACGATGCGCTCTGCAGATGGATCAGTGCTGGCACTTAAACTGCTCCGTAGCCAGTGCACAGGTGTTTGATTTTGTTTTTGTTAACGAGCCAATCGCAGGCAGATTTAGGGAAAATGGACCACAGTTACTGTGCAGAGACAGAGTTTCTCTGGCTGCCTGGAATCCAACTCCACCATATGTTCAGCGCCAGCCCGAGCCACGTCTCCCAGTCAGTCACCAACCCCACATCTGCTGAGAAACGAGGATGGAGCTGCACCTCCCCGTGTTCCTCAGCCCCTGCATCCCTTCACGGCCCTGTTTGGCTTTGCTGAGTTAAGGCAGTGCCTCTGACAAGTCTCCCTGATTGTTTGTCTTGTCACAGACTCCTGTGGCTTTTGTTGCTGCTTGTATCCCTTCCAGAAAACACTCTTCACAGCGGATGTTGGCTAATGCACAAAGCGCCGGAGAAACACTTGTGAAAAGTAGATTTCAGTATGTTTTTATATATATATATACACACCAGGTGCAGTTATTCAATGTGAGGATTAAGTAAAGAAGTTGCTAGAACTGGGAAACTCTTCAGGTCTGTTTAAAATTACTTGTGAATTTTTCTGCAAGAAAAAGAGGGAATTAACACAGAGTCTGCCCACACACCTGACGCAGGAAATGCAAGGAAGGTCCTGATGGGCAATTGAGGGAACGTGTCGGTGCTCCACTGAGATAAGAATATATAAGCTAGGAAATCTTTGCTGAAACTATTTGTGAAACTTTAGTGGAGGATATTGGTAAAAAACTGGTGTGGTTTTCAAGGTCAGTTTGTGAAGAGAATGGGAAAACCAAGTGAAAAACAGCATGAAATGAGCAGTAGGTAAGAGGTCCTCTCCCATATCTATTGATGCTTGCAGGTAGACTGGGTTAAAATAACTGCAGGTAACACAATGGAATTTTCCCAAATTCAGTGCCTCCAGATCATCCTCAACTGCGTGTTCTCTTTACAGGAACTGTTTCATCACAGCATCTTATTTAGTGCTGGAGAGAAGACAGCAAGTCCTTGTTACTCACTCTGCTCTTCTCAGGTCCTCTTTTCTTTTTTTAAAAAAACCCAACTTTTCCCCCCCATCTGTTTTTCCCTTTTTTAATTCTAGTTCTTTGCCCTTTTGTAGGAGAGGCTCTTTCTCGGTCACTTTGTCACAACTGGAAATGAAACCGTGGCAATAGCCTTTATCTGCAGCGTTACAGAAACTGTCTCGGAGCTGATGGGAGTCACTCCTTGCTTTTCTTGTTATCTTCCATCCCTGACTGATTTAGAATGCAGCTAATGCTTCTCCCCAGGCTGCTGACTCACTGTTAAAGTACATGCTAAACCCCACACATGCAGTTTGAGTCGCGAGGGAATATATTGTCAGAAAATAGTGCTTTGATTCTTTCCTTTGTTGGTGTAAACAGGGTGAACAAATAAATCTGGGTACTTTGAAGTCCCACAGTGCTCCAGGGAGAACGGAGAGGGGATGCAGTAACAAGTCTAGGCAAACTCTTTTAAGAATGACCAAAATAATATGCTCTAAGAAATTCAGAATTCAACAGTTCTTCAACTCTAAGACTTTTAACTTGCTGCCATCATTTTATCTTGGATCATCACAGTTTATTGTGAAAATATTGTAGTGTGGCAGTCAAGGGATGTGTGGTCTGTGTTAATCATATTTATGATTATGTTGTGGACTAATACCTTAAATTTTTATGGCACAAAGTGGCATTTATGAATAATTCATTGCTGATATGGTAAACTGAACTGTAGCAATTTCTTCCCGTGGGTTATTTGGAAGAGCTATTGACAGTAAGGAAAACAGACACTTGAAATCTTTCTGAAAATTCTCTGGAAGTATTGGGATGGGCAGGTGGGAGGGATGAGATGTGCAACCTGTGCCTGGGCTGAGCTGGGCTTGGGACAGCTCCCTGTACCTGTGGATTGAGCCAGCAATAGGGGGAATAGGGAAAGGGCTTCCCCAGGCCCTGGCACCCCTCAGGATTGGGGGAAAAAATGAGTGTATTTTCTCTCTTTTCTCCATAAACGCAATTTCACATGATTTTCAGCGAGCCTGCTGGCAGGAGCTTGCTTTGCCCGTTCTCTGCCCTGTCTGGGTGCAAATCTGCTGCAAACCAGGCAGGTGCAGCCCCAGCAGCGGCAGGACCGGCTGCCAGGGGAAGGACGCGCTGCTGGGAATCCCTGTGTTCCCCGTTTCCCTCCATGGCTGCAGGTCCTGCGTGGGAGCAGAGCCAGGCTGTGCTGCTGCCAGCCCGGTAAATAAAGCCTGGAAGGCAGAGCAGGGGCTGTCACCCTGCATTTCCCTGTCACAGCTCCGGAGGTGGCTCCCAGCGAAGTCACCTGCGCCGCAGCACTGCTTTCCCCGATGCCGAACACGCTCCAAATCCTGCCCCGGTGTTTTCCTTCTGCTTGACAGTTGTTTCCTTTATTATGTGGCTGCTCATGAGGGAGCTGTTTCATAGGGATTTCAAATGTCTTCCTTGTAAAATCTGCAACTTCTCCTCCGTGCAGCAGATCGGGCGTTTTATTCCTCTCGCGCCGGTTCATTTTTCCTAAACTAAGCACTTTGCTTCAAAAGGGTGTCCTTGTAAATCTTTGTCCTTTTAAATTCAAAGGTCAATGATACTTTCTATATGCAAATTCAGTTGTTAAATGTATTGCACATTACTACTCCTGGCAGATGGGGAAAAACTGCAAATTTATCATGGTGATGGCTTCAGGAACAAAGTAAGTAATTATAGACACAGTATGACAACTAACAACAGTGGCTTTTATTCTCTAGTGTTCTCAGTAGCCTCTCAAATGAAAGAAGAGAATTGGAAGGTTACCTTAACTGTGTGTCTGAATCTAGGACTGTTTAACCAGGAACTGCAGTGTATTGCCTTTATTATTACCCATTAGAATGCAATTTAACTTCTGGCCCCTTAATAAAACCCTTCCCACAGATGCATTAATAAACAGAAGTTTATTTGCTGTTAAACTTTGCTTTTGTTTCTCGTGCAGCGTGAGGAATTCTAGGCAGATGGAAGGAAACTATTCTGCTGAGATATTTTTTTCTAGTTCTATTTGGATAATCCAGGCTAATACTCGAAAATACGAGGTGTTTTATAGAGCAGCTGCTTGGTTTTTATGATGGTGATGGTGGCCATGAGTTCTGTGTGGTCTCAGCTCAGGTGTCACCAGAAGTGCAGCACCCAAAATCCAAACATGCATGTGGCTGTGGAGAAGGGACATGAAGGCTTGTGATCCTCTTGGTACAGGTGAGATTTTGGAAG
Organism: Mohoua ochrocephala; assembly: GCA_013398855.1. NCBI lineage: Eukaryota > Metazoa > Chordata > Aves > Passeriformes > Acanthizidae > Mohoua > Mohoua ochrocephala. Next base: position 149,572 of record VZTA01000366.1, on the reverse strand, counting down.
AGCTGCTCCCCGTTTCTGGAGGGACAGAGAGGGACAGCAGAGTCACACTGCTCCTGGGGACTGCGTGGTTCCTGCTCGGCCAGGCTGGCTCACCCAGCACCCCCAGCCCTCATGCTGCTGGGCTGGACCGGTTGCTTCACCCCGGAGCCTCAGCGGCAGATGCCTGGAGGCAGATCATGTTCCCATGTCTCCCATCTGCACCCTCTCAGCTCAGATTTGAGCTTTGTCTGCCCTGATAAGCTCAACCATATTTCCTCACCAGCTTGCTGTCAGTTGCTATATATCGATCCTCGGTGAATGCAGTGATCTGCTCTCCAAATGACTAATTAAATATGCCATAAATCTGCAAGAGAACGAGTGCTTCAAGTAACAGAACTCCTTTTCTATGTAATATAAAAAAAATCTCGTTAAAAAATCTTGTCCTAAGCACAAGTGATTAAAACCTAGTTGGAAGTTATTTTACCAGCGACAGAACTGTGTACACTATTGCAGAGATGTTTACGGAGCTGCAGACATTGCACAGAAATTCAGAGCTCAGAAGTCCAGTGGATAATATTCATAAACAGTAAAAAGGAAAAGAGGCAATCAGGCTAACACACCTTGTGTACCTCAGATATCCCTTCTCTAATGTTTTGGGAAAACCAAATCAATTCCCTTGGAAATGATGCTTTTGTAGAAGACACCGGTTTGTGATTTCTTGGATGTAGATAAACAACTCAATCCAAACAGGATTTTTTGGCCATAAAGACCTGGGGGTGCTGTGTTACCCCGTGCTGACAATTGCAACACTCACTGGAAAATAACATTGTGCTGTGGCCTGTCCTGGCACAATGAATTCAGGTGTTTTTCTTCCTCCCCTGGAAGGGAAGGAGGTGCTGATAACAGAAGATTGACCCTGCACCAGTTAAATTATCACTGGCAAGCAAAATGCCCTGTCCCTGCCCAGACAGAGGGAAGGATTTTCAGGGGAATAAACTGATATTTGATGGCTGCAAGTTGCCAAACTCCGCTGCAGTAGGCCCGAGACTCCTTTAGTACTGATCTGGGACTGATTTATTACTGAGGTACATGGTCTGTGTCTTGTGTCTGCAGTGAGAGTTTTCTTAAAAAAACCCAAAATACTGCTCTCATCCTGTGGAGTTAACTTGGGTTCTTCTCCTTCTTTCTCCATCTTCTTTCTCCATCTTTGTTCTCCTTCTTCATTCTCCTTCGTTCTCCTTCTTTTTCTCCTTCTTTGTTCTCCTTCTTTCTCCTTCTTTGTTCTCTTTCTTCATTCTCCTTTTTTGTTCTCTTTCTCCTCCTTTCTCCGTCTTCGTTTTCTTNCATTCTCCTTTTTTGTTCTCTTTCTCCTCCTTTCTCCGTCTTCGTTTTCTTTCTGTGTCCTTCTTCTTTGTCCTTCTTCTTTGTCCTTCTTTCTTCTCCTTCTTCCTTCTCCTTCTTCTTTCTCCTTCTTTGTTCTCCTTCTTTCTCCTCCTTTCTCCGTCTTCGTTCTCCTTCTTTGTCCTTCTTCTTTGTCCTTCTCCTTCTTCCTTCTCCTTCTTCTTTCTTCTTCTTCTTTCTCCTTCTTTGTTCTCCTTTGCTTCTTCTTCTTTCTCCTTCTTTGTTCTTCTTCTTTCTTCTTCTTCTTTCTCCTTCTTTGTTCTTCTTTCTTCTTCTTCTTCTTTCTCCTTCTTTTTTCTCTTTCTTCATTCTCCTTCTTTGTTCTCCTTCTTTCTCCTTCTTTGTTCTCTTTCTTTCTCCTCCTTTCCCCGTCTTCGTTCTCCGTCTTCGTTCTCCTCCTGTGNCTTCTTCTTTCTCCTTCTTCCTTCTTCTTCTTTCTCCTTCTTCCTTCTCCTCCTTCTTTCTCCTCCTGCCCTCTGACAGCACAGTGATATCTGTCTTGACTTAAACAAAAGTCAATTCTTGTACTTAAACAGATGTTCTTACAGGGCTGAGTGAGTCCCTGTCCCTTCCATTTGCATACCCATCTAGATGACGACACTGGTTATTCTCAAACTCCTTGAACATCACTGTAGATCAGCAGAAACATTTAGGTAAACAAGCAGAGTGTTTATAAGGAATAATTTAATAACCTTTATGCAACTTTGTCGATAAGAAAATGGTTAAAAATTGAAATTCACTGGTTTGGGGTATGATGGTGCAGGCCTGGAAGAACTTGTTTATAGAAAAACTTTAATTAAAGTTTTGTTACAGGAATGCAACAGTAACTGCAGCAGAATCTTAGTCAAAATCAGTTGGCTTCAGTTTTCAGTGGGTGTCGTGGGCTCTGCAGATGGTTTCTCAGCAAATACATTCAGAAAAGTGTTTAAATAATACAGGTAAATGAATTCTAACAAATATAATAAATTTACAGGAAATAATATAAATTATGCAAAATATGCATTTGTAAGTATGTGGCAAGCATAGATTTATGAGATAAATAATTAACACTGTTACGAATATATATTTATTTTCTTTTTTTTTTTTTTAAATAGTTGAGAAAATCCCTGAAATTCTAATGAAGTTTTGGCTCTTCCCTTCCCTTCCTTACATTGTGGTGATTTTATCTAGTTTAAAGGGCGGTGGACTTGGGATCAAAATATTTCTGCTGCGATATCAGTTGTTAAGATCCATGATGGTTTTTGCTCTCCTGTTTTGGCTTGGGACACTTCTGTCTTTGCAGTGACATTTCAGGGCCCATTTCAGTCGAAGCAAAAATGTGGAATTCCCAGTGATCGATGCATTTTTGTTACAAAATGCCATGGTTTCAGTGGGAGTTTGCTGAGTACAGATCACAGGATCAGGTTACATGAAGCCAAACAGCACTCCAAGAAATATTTACTGAACGGTGGAGACCTCTGGAGTGCCGCCCAGCCCCGTGTGAGGATGTGAGTACTGCCCCTTGGCTAAATACAAGTGTCACGCCATGGAAAATGCCCCACGAACACAGGATTACAGGATCACAGAGTGAAGGTTGGAAAAGATCTCCAAGGTAATGTTGAGTCCCACCCTGACACCAGCACCACCAAACCGTGTCCCCAAGTGCCACATCCATGCATGGTTTGGAGTCTTCCAGGAATTGTGGCTCCACAACTTCCCTGAGAAGCTGTTCCAATGCTTGACCACCCTTCTAGAGAAGGAATTTTCCCTGATATCCAACCTAAACCTCCCTGGCACGACTCGAGGCCACTTCCTCATCCTGTCAGTTTTTAACAGAGCCCAACCCCCAGAATTTTAAGTCTTGGCTGGTCTGGGTGTTCAGAGGCTGCAGAGCTGTGAACAGGTGCTCGCTTCCTGTTTGGAATTCCTCTGGCAAGTGAAATAATGATGGAAGGAAGTGTCACAGTTTCAAAAGTAAAATTCAGATGCTGCACAGCAACACCGGCTTTGATTTGAATCACAAAGATTCTCAAATGAAAACAGAGCTTTGAAGTTTCAGGGAAATGTTAGAATTTGCTCTCCTGTTTCTTCATCGGCGTGACTTTGTCTGGACGTCCAGACTTAAAAGCTGTTATTGACACACACAAATCTCCTTTCATGTGGGTGATCAGCACTGGGGCTGTGCTCTTATGCTAAGCAGATTGGAATATAGCTTTTAAAAAATGACCACACATGAAAGGCTGTTTCCCCCCTTAGAACCCATTCTGAACAAAGTGAACGCTGTTCCATCTCATAAAGACAGATGATTGACATTATATAGTGCATGAAATTTTCCTTTTCAGAATCATGACATTTCATAATAAAAGTGGAGATAATGCTGGGAGCTAGTAATTACACTATATCCTCCCCCAACAAAGAAAGATCCATCGGGGGAAGAAATGAAACAATATGTCTTTACAGAGAATGCAATTAAGTAAAGCCAGATTAGAGGAACCACTGAGGGTAAGCGACATGCCTTATTATCTCCAATGTGTAAATTTAATTTTCTTTTTTCCTCATAATTCTTCTTTCCCCAGCATTTTTCCCCTCACTCCGCGGAGATCAACTTGCAACAGCTTCATTTTCCTATTGATCTATTTAATATTTTTTCCATTGTGCATAATAAAACACTAAACAAAATTTGCTATCAATGCGCGAGCAGCCTTTCTGTCTCGGAAAAGAAAGAGATAATATTGTTGCAAAAAATGTTCTCCCTGGGGTAGACGATGACATTAACATTTTTGTTAGGGAAGGAGTGGCTCAAAATTAAATCTTGAAATTACCAGTATTTATCAGAGCCATTCACAGGAGCAGAGGGGAAAGGTGAAATGGCTGAGTAAATATCATCTTCTCTGCATCTCTAAAGGAGATGCTAAAAGGCATTAAAATAAAGATAGAAGGACTCCCCTCAGGAATATTTATCAGAGGTGCTTCATCTTGATGACAAATCTAAGACAAGACGTGCATGGCAATATCTGTTGGTATGAAGAGTTTGTTAATAGCAGGTTTGGTTTCCTAAAAGTGAGATTTTTGTCCTCAGGATGAAGAATAACTGGTTTTGTAAAGGCAAGGATGTGCTGTGGATTAGTTCTGCACAAGTGGACAAGGAAAGGTGTGGCACCATCTCCTAGATAAACCACTTTGGGGTTAGAATTCTGGGAGTGCCTTTTCCTTGGTAAAAAGGAATTTGCACCCAAAGTGTTTCAGGAAAAGTGAGCAAACAGGGTTTGTGTCAGTGGGGATGTGCAAGGAATTATGGTCACTTATCCTCACACTTGCTTCATGTTGTAGGAAGGTTGGAAGATTCTGCCCCGTTGTATTCAAAGATCTGCATGTGTCTCATCGTTTTTGAGCTCTTACAAACATAGAACAGACCTTGACTAGGAGCATTTGTAATTTAAAAATTACCAGTGGATCAAAACTCGCTGTTGCTGAAATAATGAAATATTTTGAATGATGAGCCCCACTGAGCCCGTGGCAATCTGAGCATGGGCAATTTGTGAACAGGAAAGGAGAAATTACTGGTTGTGAGTTCAGCCCTGATTGGTATTTGATATTATTGTCCTTGAAGAAGGTCCTGCCCTGAAGAGGCGATGATGAAAGGTGATGACTTTTTGCCATTAACGTCCTCGTATCATAAAAATGTCTGAGTTTATTGCCACTGAGTCGATAATAGCAGCAAAACAACACCAATTTCATTCCCGATGTGTGCTCCAGTCTCACAAGGTGCATTTCCCTGCTCCTCAGTTTGTCTAGGAACTGTTTTGGTGTAGGGAGTCGTGCTAATTATGGATGCTGCACACCGAGGTGTGCTAGTCATGAATCTTGGCATTGAGAGGAGAAGACAAGACTTTATAAATGAGATTCGTTTAGGCAGCATGTCATCAAATGACCTGATAAGTAGGGCCTCATCTGGGTAATGATTAGGTTTTATGTACTATTACAAGGATTGATTTCCTAGAAAGGCAATGAGCAAAAAAACCATATCTACAGCAGATTTTATCTGGCTGAGCAAATTACCTGACAAGATAGGCAGACCCAAACCAGAGTTTTAATTTCTGAAAGGGCAAGATTTTGACTCCTTATCCAAAATACTCTGTGTTTTATGTTGTGAATCGCTCCACTGATTTTGAATAAGTTATTTTAAGAGGAAAACAATATCAGTGTCCACAGAAGTATCTGACTGCCTTCGGTCCCCAGCTAAAGGGATTTCTCACACCCCGTGACGGGCCCAGTAGTCACAATTCTGGAAACGGTCTTGGAGTGGCTTTATTGAGTGTTTTTAGAATGCAATCTCATGCTTGTGAAAGTTGAAGGCAAAATTTTCACTGACAGTAATTCTTTATGGTGTTGGCCTTCATTTACAGCCTCAGGAAGTTTCCCGTGAAGGTAAGCATTGAGTATTGTAATAACGCAGATGTTTTGGACGTAAAAATTTATTTGGGTGTAGGTGAGCCACGGAGTCGTTACTGATCAGCTTTCACTTTCGTCAACTCCATAACAGAGTAAGCATAAATTTCCCTGTTTTCTTTTTTTGGTTGGTTTTAATTTTTGTTCCAGAGCCAAACAGGCATTTTTTCCTTTAAATTGACTTTGACAAAGCTTTCTTAACTTTTTCTTTCCTGTTGGCCCTTCATTACCCAAAAAGATACTGGTGTAAGGAAGAGCTGAGTGAGAATTAACTACCCTCTGCACTTGGAATTTGTAAAAGTAAAAGAAAACACCCACAAATTTTCATTCAACTCAGAGCAACATGGCACATCCTTCAGACCCCACTCTTTAAGGGGTGTTAGTGGAAGGCTGGGCCTTCGTTTTGTCTTCAGGAATCCTGAAGATAAAAAAATTCAGTTGGATATAAGTGTGAATCCCATGCAAAAACCCATATAAACCCCTAGAAATATTCAACTGGTTGCTGCATGGCTGCTCTCTGATCCAAAAAAATAAGGAGTATTTTATTGAACCAGCTCCTAGAAGCCTACAGTTTCTTTTCAAATTTGTTTTATTTGGAAGATATGGATACATGAGCTCTGTGGTTTGTGGATTTATGGTTGGGCTTGGCAGAATTACACGAGGAATTATTTCAGCAGTGGGAATGTTGTGATGAATTATATTCCTGCAAACTTCCGGGCAGTCTCTTTAGAACAAAAGCCAGACCTGAGGCTGGGTGAGTGCCTTTCAATGCATCCATGTAAATTGCTCTTTTGGAAACTAAATCTTCCTTCTGAATTATTCATCTAGGAAGGGAGACTTCTATTTCCACTGCTGCTGACCTCTCCATCTTGATCTCCCTCTGTCATTTCCCGTGGTTTTCTCCCTAAATTTGCCCCAAGAACAGGGCTATTTGTGAGCAGGGTGATTGCCTCCCCATCTCCCACACCAGGTCGTTCCCTCTGTAACTGGAGTTTATCACAACCGTCCCGAGCTGTGTGACATCCCGAGATGTTTTATGGTACTGAGCAGCCACCCCTGGGGGCAGAGGGATTTCCCATCACACACAGGGATTTCTGAGCAGTTTTATGAGATTTCCCTGACTGGCGAGGCTGTGGAATGTGCTGACACATGAGGAAGCTCCCTGGTGTGAGTGCTTTCCCTCAGCTGCGGTGTTGACTTCAATCCTCCCAGCAGGAAGGAAACGCTGAGGGATGAAAACAGGATTGTGTTCCCTGAGCTGTGGAGGTGGGGTAAAGTTTTAAACTTGGTGGCTGGGGCTGGAGGGAAAGGGGAAGCAAAGTTTTAGGCTTGAAAGTCATCGTGGTTTGTTTTTTATTTTTTTTTAATTTATTTTTTCATTCTAACCCATCATTTTCTCCAAACTCTTTTGTGGTACTGAAGGCCATTTCTGTTACACTCAGTAACATTTTATTCACGTTAAAAGTCTTAATTCAATAAATAAAAATTGAAATCGTCGATAATGAAGTTTTTCAAAAGCTCTAGAATAGGAGCTCAGTGCCTGAATTTCTCTTTCTGTTGGATTCAGTATTGATTTGCCATCTCATTTGCTTCAGTTCAACTTGAGTTCTGGAAAGGCTGCCTTGTGTTATGACAGTGTTCTTTTGTCTCTTTGGTTTTTTTTTCCTTGCAAAAAGCTGAAACAAGCATGATTAATTTGAAAGGATGAGATTTATTTCAACTTAGCAGATGTATTTGAGACCACTTGTAAAACAACTTCGAGGCCTTGAACATAAATGGCTGTTGCAAAGATTCTTTGTATTTAAAATAGAAGTCTAGACAGATATTAATAATGAAAAAGGCCAATAAATGACCTTTTCTTCACTTTTATAGAGTAAATGCAGTATTGAATTTTTCATCTGTTGTTTTCTTTTGAAATGTGAAAGATCACAAGAATGAAAGCAGGTGAATTAGATTGTATTCTCCACAGACACAACCTTGATGCTGTAGCAGTGTTTGGATACAAGAGAATTATTTTTTCATTTATTCTGTACATTTTTTGATCTCCATGCAGTATTACTGCTCCACATTTTCATGATCTAATTTTATTCATTTTTACAAATGTAATAGCATTTCTTTTGTTGTTTTCTCTGAGCTTTCTGTGCTGTCACGCTTCGACTCTGAGGAAGTTCATTTGTCTGGTAGTCAAATAAATCAGGACAACCCTGAGCAACCCTAGAAGAGAAATAAGTTTATGGCTAGCAAAGAATGGCTTCTATTATGCTATCACCTTATAATTAAAAATCATAAATCTGTGCATTAAGAGTCGTTGCCAGGTGAAATGTCAGCACTGCAGAGGTGTGGGATCCTGAGCAGGATGAGAGTGAATGAGCAGGAGGGACACGGGTTTGGCTGTTTCAAATCCCAGGATGGTCTGGGTTGGAAGGGACCTTAAAGCTCATCCAGTGCCACCCCCTGCCATGGGCAGGGACACCTCCCACTATCCCAGGCTGCTCCAAGCCCCGTCCAACCTGGCCTTGGACACTGCCAGGGATCCAGGGGCAGCCACAGCTTCCCTGGGCACCCTGTGCCAGGGCCTCCCCACCCTCACAGGGAGGAATTCCTTCCTTAAATCCCATCCGAATCTCCCTTCTTTTAGATATCCACAGGGCTCCTTTTGGTCAGGCAGTTTTGCACTTCCCCGAATCGTTGGCCTTGGCGATTTATTTCTGGAAGTTGCATTATTATTGTTATTCACAGCCCCTCAGTGCTGCCTCGGGCGCTGCCCCTGCCGGAACGAGCTCATCTGTGCAGCCCCCGCTGAGGGAGGAATGAGTGCAGAGGAGGAGCAGCAGAACCCGTGGTGCTTTGGCTAATGAAACCATTTATATTCTCGCAGAGTAAGTTGCAGCAAGAAACAGAGGTTGGAGGGAACAAACCCCTGCCAGGGGATGGGGCTGTGGCCCCGCAGCCTCCGGGGTGCTGCAGGCTGGGAAACAGAGCCCTGGGGTGTCTGACATGTGCCCCCAAAGCACCTTCGCTGCAGATTTCAGCCTGGTTTGCTTGCATGGGGGACATTGAGCCTGGGCCAAGGAGCTGATGGGACTTGTATCAGTCAGGGTGAGAAATTAAAGCACTTTCAGTGGTGGTTTCTTGTTGGCACAGGCTGAGTTGACCAAAGCCCCAACTTGTTCTCTCTCTGGGGCAATGCAGGGGATGAAATTATCTTAAAAATGCCCCTCCCTCCAGAAACAACCCTCACTGCTGGTGGGACCCCCTGAGACGGTGGGACATGACCTGAGCCCAGCCAGCTCTGCTTTCCAGCACTGAGAGGTTCATACACGAGAGATTAATGTGATTTTCCCCAGCACAGAGCAGGGTATTTTGCCCTGCTCTAACTGTTCTCATAGGGCTCTGCTTTGCTTTTAGCTCTTTCCCTGGCCTTGTTCATCCCTGAGACATTAAAATGCTGATTAGCATCGCTTTTTTTCTGAGTGTGGCCATTCCTGTGGGTGTCTCAGGGGCTGGTCAATAGGTGAGGAGCTGGGATGCCCTCGCTGAGAGGTGCTGGAGACAAACAGACACCCAGTGAGTGACTGTGCATGAAACTTGGTGCTTACTGAGGGGGAAGGCGCTCCTGAAAAAGGACACGTAGAGCTTGCCCACGTCTGGAAGGCTAAAACCTTCTCAAGGACAAGATATTAGCAACAGGCTTAAAGCTTGTGCTGAAGGGCTGGACCAGGAGCTGATGCTGATTTCCCTGCCCCTCCTGCAAGCCAACAGCACGAATCCCTGCCAGTTTTGCTTGTTACCATATTGATTAATTGATTTTAAAGGTTCTGCTCCTGAACTACAGGAGCTTCCTGGTCCATGTTTAGAAATACAATGCAGTGCACAATAATCCTTTGCTGGCCCCAGGAGCAAGAGCTCAGCCTGGTGAGCTGGGCTTGGGCAGAGCTCTGTGGGTGCAGGAGGAGGCAGCATCACTGCAGGAACGTGGAATAGTGTGAGGGGACAATTTCTGGGTTTGTCTTTATTTAAACCTTGATCCTTTAATGGTGTCTGTGCCGGGGAAGGGGAGCAAGGCAGAGAAATTTAACAGGAAAAACATCAGAGAGAAGCAACAGAGCCTTCAGGTCTCGTGGTTGTCTCAGCATCTTGTAGGACTTGCTTGGCTTTCAAACGGGTGTGAGGGATTCTGCACTCGGTTTATTCTGCACTCAAAGGAAAAAAGCCTCTAGTGATGGCTGAGAACAGCTTTAGAAAGATATACAACCTAAAGAACAGAATGCAAAGTACTCATTGCAGTTGAATATGCACGTCCATGAATCCAAGCCCAAATGAAGCCAATGAAATTATTCCCTAAGCTTTTGGTTTTTTATTTTTGGGTTTTTTTTCCCATACCTAACACTACACAGTAGCTTCCTGAATTTTAATGGATGAGTTCCAGTATCTCTGTTTACACCAGCTGATTAGATTCCCTGCTGTAAGCTCCACTGTCAGGGATAAGTCTGCAGAGACCAGTATTTGCAAATTTATCGCCTCTCTATTTATTTGTAGGTAAAATATTCTCCAGTGATTCATCTCATCACTGGAGAATGCTTTCCCAAATAAATTGCATTGCTTCCTAAAATTTAATTCCTATTTCATATTCCTATTGTTTGCTTAGTTTATATCCTTTATCAAATGGCTTTGGGCAGGTTTCTTACAGCCTTGTAACTATCATGGCTCTGATATCACCCGTGCATTTCCATCAGGGTGAGGGTGTTTTGCATTTCTTGTGCTTCTCTGCGGCTTGAAATCCAAGGATGGGATTCCATTTGCTGTCATGCATATTACATTTGCTGGAAGATGCTCTCAGAAAGCCAAGGCTTGGGCATTGTGAGTGGTGCTGAGATAGAAGCAGAGTGGGTGCATCTGTTTTTGCGTTAAACCTCGCTCCCAGCACAACTTGAACTTGTTGAAATTCAGCTGAATCAGCTCGTTCCCAGCGCCTGGGAGATGCTGGAAGACGAGAGGTTTCCTTCTAGCAGCTGTGGGTTTATTTATGTTGCTGTGGTATTTGGAGTTCCACTCACAGACCTTGCGTTCTAAGGAGCTTCAAAGAGAGACCAAAAAAGAACTTCTTGCTTCAGAAAGTTTAAAGTTTTTTTTATCAGAAGACAGGAGAGTGTGCAGATTACAGTGCACAAGAGGCCCCAGGAAGTATTAGCAGTCAGCATGAGCTCTGCAGGCTCACAGCTGTGAAGTATTTGAATGAAAGCTTTGTATGGACACAGATATTTTGTGCTTAGAGAGTGGCTTTTGTTTCTTTACAACTTAAACCAGACTCCTTCCTTGGAAAGGAGGTGGATTAAAAAAAAAATCATTAATTTTTGGGGGTATCAGTTTGAAAGGAAAGCTCATTTCTTATGGTTGCACTTAAAATTTCTCTGGTCAAGAGAGAAAGTGTTTCTGTTGCATTATGCTTTATCAAATCTCTGTTCTGTGTGATTACAAATGCTGCTCGTGGTTCTGCAGTTCAGCAAAGTATGGTTATGATATTTATCCTGGGGTAACAGCCCAAACCTCCTGCTGGAGCATAACCCAGAGGAGGGGGAGGCTCAGCCCTGTGGCAGCCTCAGCTCCGTGCTTGCACAGCCCTAGGAGTGACTCCAAGAGTTTCCTGTGTTCCAGGTGAAGCCCTCCTCCCCCTGCCACCAGAAACAAATTGCCAGAGCCCATATAACACTTCTAACACCTCGTTGAAAAAAGAAAAGCTCTACATTCTCCGTTAGTTCTTACTGCTTTGAACTTTAAAAAAGATGTAAGCAAGTCCATCCCGGTGATAAATGGTCTCATACCTGGTTTTATGATGACTGAATTATTGGAGGAGAACAGAGGGGTGGGAGGATTCCCAGCAGACCTTGCCCAAACGACTGCCCTTCAGTTTTCCTGTGGTATTGAGCTATTTGCTGTGGGTGGGAACTGCACCTTCTAATTAAAAGTTATGAGTAGAAGTATTATTATAGAGTATTTCAGAATATGGGAAGTGCTTTTTTCACGAAGCCAAGACCTCCTTCTAATTGAAGGGATTGGATAACGATTTGCAAAAATATTCAAGAATTCATTGAGAATAGATTGCCGAGGTCTCGTGGAAAGGTCGATTCAGATAAAATACATTAATGCCCCCCGTGTTTATTTGGCTTTCTGTATTAGGATTAGTCCCATCAGCTCTGGTGAGGTAAATGGGGAAGCATATGGAGAATTGGTGTCTCTGCTGGAATCAAATGAGTTTGTGAGTGTTGGTAGTCTCAGCAATGGGACTTTGCTTTCAGTTTTACTGTGCCTCGTTTAGACTGTCCCATCTGCAAAGAGAAAGCAAAGACAGGGAGGGAGACCTTGCCTGCCTACAGCACAGCTGCTGTGAGTTCCCAGTGCTCCCTGGTGCTGTCCCCTGGACTCTGAGTTGGCTGTTGGGAACGTTTGTGGTGAGTTACAAACTTCCATGACTCTGACAAAAAGAAAAAAAAAAAGGGATCTTTAAGCTCACAGCAGCCAATTCTCTTTCATTTTTCCTCCATTCACTTAATGCTGCAAGATAAAAGTCTGCTTTAACGTCAGCATTATCATACTCCTCCATGCTCTGTTATCTCATACATAATCAATCCACTTAGGCACCAATAGCAGAAATGAAAAAGCAAAAGCTTTAACTTCACTGAACGGCAGCCCCAGCTGTAATCACATCAGGGCGGCGATTTGTGCAAATAATGGTATTCCCCACCTTGCCCAGAGCAAACTCCCTTAACTTGGAATCACGTTCTCCCTGCTACACCAGGAGTAATTGAGTGTCCAAATGTTTTGTCAGCAGTGCAGCTGCACAGAGACCAACTGTGAAGGGCTGTGGGTGCTTCCCCTCCTGATGAAACTTCACTGAGCCATCAGAGGAACAAACCCAACGCAAGGAACAGTGAGCTAAACACCCCGACCCCCTCCTGAACGTGCAGCTGCTGTGCCACGGGGACAAAAGGAGGCTTGAGGGAAGTTGTGCCTCCTGGCAGGACGTGGCTGGGAGGACACAACTGTTTGGAGGCACCAGCCAACATGATGACATTTCCTTTTATTGGGAGCATCTGCTCTCGAGGTGGTACCCGGCCTGCGTGTGCTGCTTTCTGTGTGACTTGGAGTGGCTTGGCAGATTCTTGGGATCCGAGCCAAGTTGTTCCAAGTTTAAATCAAATAAGTTAAGAGTCCAAGGCTAAAATGTTGACATGGATTTCTCATGCAGTACCTTTGATATTATTGTGCTTGCTGGAGTATGGAATGGCAGTGGGAGAAAAGGGCTCTGCGTATTTTCATTGTTATTGCGGTTAAGCTGAACAGAGAGGGTCCAAAGAGTCTTTTTTGGGATTATTTCTAAGAAAAAATGACTTAAATGAACAAAATTGGTAGCTGTTTACAGCTTCCCATGTTAGTATGGTCATTTTGGTGCCTAAGAAAATGGTGATGTTATTTATTCACAGCATTTGTCTTCGAGTATTCATGTTTTTTGATGAGCTATCCCAATGGGGAACTAATGCTCTTATGAGGAGCGATTTAAAACCTCCAGAATAACTCAAAGTTGAGCCCCACAGTACAGATGTACTTTAGTGGGAATAGGAAATAGCTCTGAAGATCTTTATTGTGATCTAGCTGGAAGCAAGCTACTGCCTTGTGTCCTGGGTAATTGAACCTGCCAGTCACAGCATCCAAACCAAGGTGCCTGACCCAAATGCAGCTTCTCTGGTCTCAGCGGGGTAGAAAAGGTTCTGTATTCCGAGGAGTTTTTGAGCTAATGAAGTCCTTACTTAGGCATTTTGGTTTGCAGCTCTTCTTTTGTGAGGGAAATGCATTTCTGAAAATTTACAGTACAGCATCGATGCTCCGAGATCTGCTGGGGATGAAAAGATGCTGGGATGTTTGTGGTTCCAGGTGCAGGAGCTCTTTGCAGTCTAACAAGAAGCAGGGAAAAGGGGGGAACAGAAGGATGCTGATAGCACCCTGCTATTCATTCATTCTGTGCTCCTCTGAGACTGTCTCCAAGGAGGAAGGAGCTGCAGGAAGGCCAAAGGACAGATTTGTTATTGCCCTCCTCGCGCTGCCATCTGTTGCTGTCTTTTTCCAGCATGAAAGGGAAGCATTCACGGTTATTTTTCCATCTAAAAACTGGGCTACACCTACCAAGAGCATAATTCAAGTGTCTGGATACGCTCCCTGCATGTTGCCGAGTGAAACCACTGCGCAAACAAAGCAGGCAGATCTCTCCTGCTTGAGGTGCAAGACGAAGCCACTCCCAGGGTTTGCACTGGAATGAAAATTTAGGGAAGAACAAAGAGCTACTGCTAATCCTTGATAATTTCTCAATAACCTATTGTGGAGAGAGCCACGGAGCATGTGGCACTTCACACGCAGGAGAATTTAGCCTGTGTCTTATTGCTGATGCTGTCATGTCTGCCCCGTGTCCAATTGCCCTCTGGCACAGGGGCCCCTCAAAGTCCCTGTACTGCTCCTGTTTACTCTGGCACAGGAGTCACTCGGTGTTGCTTATCTCACTTGGATGAATGTCCTGAGCCATAACAGCAAACAATCCTCTGTGGCATAAACGTGTCTGCCCTGGCCTCGTCTGCAGGTAGAGCTGCTAATTGCAGAGAAGTCCTTCAGGGCTGGTTTGATTTCAGCTGTACCCACCCCGGCCTTTCTTAATTTTTCAAGGCAAACAAAGAACAAGGGCTGATAATATTTTACAGTTGTCCTTTACACTTGTTTATCTAAATGGCATTAGAGAAGTGCCTTATCTGATGCTGCTCTCCTTCTGGTAGGGCAGCTACCACGTGTGCCTTTGGCAGGCGAGGCTGCTCCAGCTATCAGGAAAACTGCAGGTGCTATCAGAGAAGGTTTTTATCCAACTGTTGACGGATATCCAGGAGTTTAACACGGAGATCCTTCCCTGTGCACCACGTGGTTGTGGCTCTGATGGAGAGAACACTTCCAGGGACGAGAGGCTGAAGGGAGAAGGTGCTGTGTTTATTGTACACCCTCATCCCCATTTCAGCCTTCAGCAGGGCTGCAGGGGGGTGCTGGCCTACAGGAAATCTTCAGCACATTCATTAAACTGTGAGTCAGATGTTCTCTCCAGCCTGCATCTTCCTATTCCACGGCAGCAGCCTTTCCCAAGGATCTGCTTGTCTCCTTGCTGCTCGATGTGTTGAAAATGAACAATATTTTCACATAACAATGAGACCGAGCGTAGGACTGAGCAACAACGCTGGCAAATAGCACTGCTGGACATGAAACTCCTGAACAAAGCCTGACATGTTATCATGGGGATGGAAAACCGGGAGGGAGCTGCTTGGCTGGAACAGGCGCCGATGCTGGTCTTTGTCCTTCCCGAGCAAAATGGTTCTTGTCCAGCAGGAGCTTTGTCTGGACAGGGAGTGCAGCATCCAGGGAACTTGGGCACGAGGGGAGGCTGCAAACGCTGCAGGTTCCTCTGGCCTCAGCACCCAAAGGCACAGTAGTTGCTCCTGCATGTTTTAATTTAGTTTGTTAATAATTGAACAAGGTTTTATGGTAGCTCTAGGACATCGGAGCACTTCCAATTTCACCGTCATGTGAAATGCCAAAGTTCCCCGAGCTGGGATTGAAATTAGTGGCGTGGGGAGAGCACAGCTGTATTTGGTACTGCTCTCCTGGTGGAATCCAGCTGCAGGTGCTTGGAAAATTGCCTGTCAGGACAATTTGTGGCTGTGAGACAGCTCAGCCTTTACCCAACCACTGTCTGAACTGGGTGTGTGTGCTCTGGGCAGGGAGGAGGCAGCCTGGCCCCACTGCCTTCCCTGCTGAGATCCTCATCCTGGGACACCCCTGGTCCTGCTGCTTGTGGCAGATGAGGAGGTTTCCAGAATGATCCCACACAAGGCCAGGCTGGACAGGGCTTGGAGCAACCTGGGATAGTGGAAGGTGTCCCTGCCCAGGGCAGGAGGTGGAACCGTGGGGTCCTTAAGGACCCTTCCTACCCAAACCATTCTGGGATTCTGTGGCTGCTTTTTTACCAATCTGTGCCAAAGAGATATAACAAGAGTTACATAATAAATGTGATGACAACACCTCCATGGACAAGTGATCATCACCTGATCTGCCCATAACTTCTTCACAACACTTACACCCTGGGTTTTGCATAAATTTTGCAATCAGATCGTTTGTGCTCCAGAAAGCTGATTCTGATGTACCTGAAGGGTCTGGCAGCTCGTGATTTCCTACAGCATTAAAGCATAGAAACAAATTAGTGTTTAATGTAGATTTTAGTTTTATTAGCCTCCTTCCACACTTCAAGAAACAAGTGTATTGACTAACATAAATCAGGGGTTTGAGACCTAAAATATATCTGTTCTCCAGCCTTCTCTAGCGAGGGGAAAGAAAAAAAGAGACAATTTCTTGCAAAGTAGAGCTGGTAGAAAATGAAGGGAATAAATGTGAGGATCTCCAAGTCTGTGGGAAAGATTCACAGCATTAATGATGCTGTTCCTCCTGGAGACACCCTGGTGGTGTCCCCCTCTCCTTCTTCACAGTCTCCACTGCAGCTGTTAAATGTCGTGTGTCTTCTCCATCCTAAAGGGTTTCCAGGGGTATCATTCTGTACCAACGGTAACATCATTAATCTCCCTGATTTTTGGGAAAAGTTGAGCAAAAAACCTTTGTGCAACAGCCCTGGACTGGTATCATCAATCAGTGATCATTTCAAGGTATTAATTAAAGCCCTGGGCTTTTTGCCTAGAACACGTACTTCAAGGCTTTTTTTTTGCACCAATAAAGTAAGTGGCTTCCATTAAAGGGCAATTAGCAGAGACACAAAAGCAGGGAAGTGCTCCATCTGATTCATCAAGCCCATAAACAAGGTGCTGCCACCATTTCTTCAGCCTTAGATGAAAAAAAAAAAACCTTATGAATGCCTCTGTTATCTGTATCATCTGTTACGGAAAACCGAAGATGCTTTTCCTGTTGTGATTTAGATATTTGCTTGTTTTTTTCCTGTATTCTAGTTGCATGCAACAAAAAAAGCCCTTTGTGTTGTTTATCCAGAGTTTCTAAAAACACTTTAACGATGTGAATAGAGAGGGGATTTTAAGGAAATGCAGAGTTCACAGTCAAGCAATCCCAGTGAAGTCTCTTCGGTGCTATTAGAGAGGGACTGCTGTGCATTTTAATGGTGTTCACCAAACTAACAAACCTGGCTTTCTTTTAAAGCAAGTCGTGGCAGCACTTTATGTCAGCCAGGCCTCCACAGGCCTTTAGAGATCTTTGAATTCAATTATTTTCTCCTGGATTAGGAAGAGCTAACACCCAGCAGCTCAGAGGTTGTTTCAAACAGAATTTTATCTGGTTTCTAAGTGTTTGTCCAGTTCTCCTGGATAAAATAGATGCTCCAGCTTCAAAAAAAAAACAAACAGAAACTTGAGAGATGGGTGTCTTAGGGTGACTTTATGCTGTGTATCCCCTATCGCCGCTCCATGCCCAGACATGATTCCTGTGCCTTTCTGTGTCTTTAAACTGGGTGTGAGAGAAAGAGAAAAGCCAGAGGAACTTTTCAAAGCAGTTTTTGTGTTCAAGGACAGGGGATGAGAGAGCTGCTGCTGCTGCAGAGCAGAGGCACCTTCCTGCTTCCCCCGGCTCTGGGCTCCTTTTCTCGGGAGAGACACACGGAGAGTTCAACTCCTTTGTTTCCCTGGGACTTTGGATTTTCCTTCTTCTCTTCTGGGCTGTTCAGAGCACCAGAACATCAGAGCCTCACTGGGAGCCCTCACACCTCGGCCCGGAGGGGCCCGAGCCCACCCAGCTCCGGAGAGGAGAGAGAGAGAGAGAGAGAGAGAGAGAGCGAGCCCACACCCACGGAAAGGACTCTCAAATCTTCCCAGGTTTTCTCTCCACAGTGAGAGGTTTTATTATTTAGCATTATTCTTGTCCTGTGTGTTTGTTAAATAAATAGGGGTTTTTTTCCCCTTCTTTCACTTTCCTTCGAGGATTTTTTTTTCCCCTGAACCCATTGGAGGAGGGGTGGCTGTACCCTGCCTTCTGTAGAGAAGCCGTTCCTCCCAGAGCCTTCCTCCCAATTTTGACTCAAACCAGGACAATGGGGAAAACCAGGGGTGAGGATGATGTTTCTGTTCTACAGCTGCTGTGAGCAGCATCTCTCCCACCCTGTTCCCTGATGTTGAGGATGCATCTTCATCTTCCATGGAAACCTAGGCACAGAGGGATAGCCCTGGATTGTGGAAACATTTAATCCGGTCTGTTTGATCCCGGTTTCAGGCAGCTGGGAAGGTGTTCATTTGTGCCTAAAGCTTCTCTGCTCCTCGAGGAACTCTCCCCTCTGACTGACTCAATGTGTCATTAGGTAGACATTGAGCTGCACTCACAGCAAAAAAGCCAGGCAGGAAGGGAGGGTGGTGTGGGTTGTTTTTTACCTTTGAGAAGCCCCGTGCATAACCTACTTCATGATAACTTATATTAAAAAGCAAAATAGCTGTGCTGAGAAGTGAAGGATCCTCAGCCTGGGCTTGAACTCAGCATTTCCCCCAAGGACAGCAGAAGGGGCAGGTCTGGAGCAGGGGGTGGAACACAGAACTGGGATTTATCTGGAGAGCTTTGGTGCACAGGAGCAGCCAAATTTCACAGGTGCCCTTGTTTTGATCTTTAATCTCCTGCCTTTCTTATTGAACATCAGCTTCTCTGCATGTGTTGGAAGTGCTCCCCATCTAGACAGGGCTGAAGTGGCCAGTGCTGAGGACACAGCTCCCTGACACTCCTAATTAGATCTAAATTAGCATGGCTGTGATTTAGCACTCTGCTCCCTCTCAGTGGTTGCCTATTGATTTACTGGGTTTTATCCTGCAGCTCCTAATCCAGGCCTCTGCAGTGGGTGAGGAGCCCGGCTCTGTAACAACCCTGGGAAGCACCACCTGGAAACCAAGCAGTGCCCAAGGGGTACTTTTGGGCTGTTCAAGTTCTGCCCTGCTCCAAAAGGGACCAGGAACGCCCATGTGAAGATTTTGGGATAGTCCCCACGTGCGGTGTTTTGGCTCATGTTGCAAGTGCAAAAGCTCTGGATTCCTTGAAACAAAGCCAGAAGAGGTTTAACTCTGAACAGGCATTTGGGCTGTGGAATTGCACTGGAAACAGGTGCTGAATGCCCTGTCCCAGCAGCTGGTTCTCTGTGGATGAGGTGGATACAGCCCCTGAGACTCTCCAAAGGGGATGTGACAGAGCAATGAGGGTCCCTCTGGGCAATGGGGACAGTAGTTGAGGATGTAAGAATGAATTAGATGTGGTTTAGTGGTGAGCTTGGCAGTGCTGGCTTAATGTTGGACTCGCCCTTAGAGGCCTTGTTGAGCCCAAATGATTTGGTGATTCACTGAACATAAAGGGAGAGTTTGTGCTTTGTGCCATGGGTCCAAAGCAGCCTCAAATCCTTTGTTGGTGGCACGTGTGTCATTCTGCACGATGGCAACACCTCACAGCAAGCCACAGGTCCCTGATGGCAGAGTAACAACCCCTCACACCTCTCTGCAGGAACAACCCCTCACACCTCTGTGCAGGAACACCCCCTCACACCTCTGTGCAGGAACACCCCCTCACACCTCTCCGCAGCCCTCAGTGAGCTGAAGCAGCATCAAAGGTCCATGGTCACATTCTTAAGGGATCATTTTTCTTCCAACATGGTTTACTTCCCACAGAACGAAGCTGGATGTTTCCCATTACTGGAAGATGACTGCTGTGCTCGGGATGAATCACCTCGGCTGTTATCTGACAGATGCCAATCATTTATTTGTCCTTGTTCAAATGAAGCAGAGGGGGAACCATGACAAGTGATTTGTCTCCTTCCAAAGAGGAAACATCTGCCTGCACCTCGTTTCCCTCAGACACAGGGGCTGCTGGTGGTGATCCTTCCAATGAGGCTGGGGGAGAGTTTGGGTCCCTCCTCCCCAAACTCATGCACACAAAACAGTTTTCATCCCTCACCCATTTTACTCAGTTTTACGAGTTCAAACCTCAGCCCGTGGAACTGAGGGAAGGAAGGGCAGGTTACAGGTGTGACAGAGCTGCTGGGACTCTGAATGGTCTGAAAGATGCATGAGAATTTGAGGATTTTCCTTAATTTATCACAGCCCCCCTCATTATATTTGCTCAGGGTAATTAAGGTTGTGATTATTCAGTCAGTCCCATGGCAGATTTCTTCTTTTGCAGAATAAAATTGATGGGAGGGCTTTCTTGTCTTCAGGAGGGAAAAATGGTTGGATACAGCATGTCATATTGATTCCATAATGCATGGTTTGCCTTGTAGTCATTTTTTTTTTCCCTCTTGGGCTCCGGTACGTGCTGCAAGGATGTGGTGTCAGTAAAATTGGCTGTCTGTCACACAAGAGTTATTAGAGGGGAAAAAAAAGTAATTTTCTGATCATAAGATTAAATTTTAATGGAGAAAAGAAAATGAAGTCATGGGTAAAAACATAGTACCTTTTTGGGGACAAAAACACTGCTCAGAAATATTTAATAATAAATAAGAGTATAAATAAGTATGTAGGCTATTTCTCAGAGAGAGCAAATTCACTGGAAATTATGCGTGGCAGGAGGGAAGGGGGATTGCACAGCCAGAAACCCACCTGAGCCTGAGCATCTCCCAGTGAATCGAGTTTTATCTTACATCCCATTCCACTGACATTTATGGAAGTGCCTTTCCAATAGGCAGAGAAGTTTTATCCAGCAGGAAGTCTCGGGGTGTTTAATGGGAGCAAACCAGAATTGTGACTTTGGTACCGGGAGTCGGGGGTTTGACAAACATCAGCTTTATTTATAAATGGTTCTTTAGGACAAAAAATGATGGCCCCTGCTTGGAAAAGTGTCTGAAATTACCGGGATGTGCAGTGGTGAGCAACGCAGAGCGCAGCGTTTTCTGCAAGATCCTTCTCCAGATAAAGCTGCAGCAGACAATGGATCGCTGCGGCGCTTCCCCCAAGAGCCCGGGATTTGCTCTCTAATCTCTTCCTCCAGGACTATTTCCTAGATGCTTTTTCTTTACAGAACAGATTAACAAGTCCACAGCAGAGCAGCCTTTTTGTGCCTCTGCCCTGTATTCAAAATACATCCGCTGACACGGGTGAGAAAATGGAAGTTAAATCATCCCTGTGCCACCATTAAGATTACTGCTGCATTTTGGGCATTTTTAAAACATCACTCTTGTTCTCCTCTCCCCATCCCTGCTGGAAGGGGTTTTTTTTTTGCTAAACTAAGGTTTTGCTATCTGTCTCAGGGCTTTAGAAAGCTGTAGATTACTTGCTGTCGGGATGTGAAGGCTGTGGGTGCAGAAGGAATTGCTTTTTGGGCGAACACAAATACTGGCCCTCTGTTCTGTTCTTTGTAGAAATTGTGTACAATAGATAGAAGCAGGGAGAGGAGCTCAGTGTGTCAGGGAGGTGACAGCAAAGGCAGCCAAAATGCAAATGGACGGGAAGAAATGGAAGTGAGATGCCCGAGCAGAGCGGGGAAATCACACTGAGAGATCAAACGGAGACTGAAGCAGGCATGAGAAAGTGAAGTTTAGCTGCAGAACAAACAAACTGATTGGCAATGAGGAATTGTTTAGAAACACAAAGAAAATAACCCAGCCAAGAGCACAGAGCCCCGATTCAGGGGAAGGCTGTTAAGGGCTGCTTTTTGCATGAATGAGAGGGGAAGTTGTAAAGTGGCTGCGTGGGTGGCTGGAGCGGTGGTGTGAAATGGTCCCTGTTGGCTGGAGCAGATAGAGGAAATTATTGATGTTGTTTTGGTCTGTAGAGCTGGCAGAAATTCTTTTCCCTGTGAGATGCATCTTTGCCGAGTGAAAGGTGATCTCTTTCTCTGTGGCAGTGCGCTGTGTGTTTTGTGGGGTGAGTGAAGGGGCTGGCTTTGCACAGGGGTCGTGTAAATACAGAGTCCGGGTGAAATTCAGGCATCCATCATTCAGCTCCTCGTACTGCAGAATGCTCCTGGAGCCCAGGAGAATCCAGACACATTCCTGATGTGTGCGTGCAAGCCCTCAGCTTGGATATGGGATGCTGCTGCTGTGCTGATTGAGATATGACTGCTGCTGACACTTGGAATGGAAACCAATTCCTTAAAAAATTCCCACTAACTCCTTAAAAAATTCCCAACACAGCCCCTGTATTAGTGTGTGTGTGGAAGTGGGTACCACCAAACAGAGAACTTTGCATTTGAGAAGTGTTTGCTTGTAAGGAGAAGAGTTTTGAGCAAGTATCTTTGATCAGTGGCTTGGAGCTGTGTTTGCCTCTTTTCTTGGGAAGGTTGTTCCTCTTCTTTGGCACTCCCCAACCTGTCCTGTCCATGGGCAGCTTCCTCCCCGTCTTCCAAAGATGTCTGAAGCTGCAAGAAATGCAAAATGAAGTAAATCCGAGGCAAACAAAATAACAACGTTTGGTGTTACCCACACCACGTCATCATTCACTCAGGGGAGGCTGAAGAATGATGTGTAAGTAGTTAATTTAAAAAATAATTGAAAAGTCCCAAGGGAGGAAAAAGGGAGATTAACTCCTTTCCTTTAAAGAAGGAGGGGAGCTGCATAATCATTCTTTAAATGTAGGTCCCTCTTTACACTCTTTCTTACTGTGAACTTTTTTCCTGAAGGTTGTCTTTGGGCTAAAAAGAGAATCTTTGCTTCTGTTCTTCTTCCCTGCACAGGCTCTAAAAGACCTTTATAGTTTCCTTGAGCATAAAGCATCAGAAGTTTTTATTAACAGAAACATTATTTGGGAGCATCCAGCAAGTACAGATCTTGTTTTAAAGCTGCTTTTAAACTGATATCTTTACTATTTCTACACCTGGTAATGAAATTCCAAATGGACTGAAGCACTTCAGAGCTTGTAGTGCATCCCCCTGGATGCTGCAGGTTTGCTCAGAGATGTCTCTAAACCCAGTGGCCTCCACAGTGCTTTTGGTTCTTTGGTGACGAGCTCCAGCAATACAAGAATTCTCCAGAAAACCCCTGAAGGACTTGGCTTCTCTGCAGGTCTCCAGTGCATCATCTGTTCTCGAGCCAGCATTTAAATGGCTCAAAATTCCTGATCATTCTTAAAGGCAGGAGGGACCTGCTTCGCTTCACTGCAATGCTCCTTATTCCTGTAGCTCTGTCAGTTCTGCCAGCAGTATTTACAAACCAAATCACATCTGCTTTGGCTGCTATCAATCCACAGACGATGAGAGAGACATCATTGCACCTATTTATGAAGAACTAATTGCAGGGCAATTAGGATTTCTTGAATTTTTCACCTGTACTTGTACTGTCTGCAGTTTAAATAACACCCTCTGGCTCTTCATTTTTAACACACAGAGGAAAAGGCTTAGGAAAAAGATATGAGCATCCTGTGGGGCTTCCTACTACGTTCTGTTTGCTGTTTTGCTGCGTTATATTTGTGTTATCACACCCCTCCTGGGTGCTCAAGTTGTGCTGTCCCAAGGAAAATGCCATATAAAGGGCCCAGAGGAGCGGTGAATGACAAGTGGGGTGTGACTGTCCCTGTCTCAGGGCTGGAATAGCTGAGGCACAAAGGGAAGGATGTGCTAAGCCACAGTGGGGCTCTGTGTGGGTTTCTCAGGTAATTTCTCAGTGCTGCACTAAAACAAGCCCTGATTTAGGGCCTCCCATCAGCTCTGTGTGTGCACATGGGCATACAAATTCAGATCCTGGAACAGAGTGGAGCTTTCCCAGCTGGGATGCTCCTCCTCGGCCTCCCAGATGTTCACCTGGTAAAGCTTGGGTTTGTGCTGCGGGGAGTTCCAGCCAGGTCCTGTCTCTGGGGGGTGGCGGTGCCTTTTTGTCTCGTGCAGGTACAGCAGGGGCTCAGTTCCTGTCCCACGTGGGGAGCACATCAGCCTGAGCCTTCAAACTGAGCCCAACCCCGCCTCCCTGCCGGTGTAAATCAAACTGGGGCTCTGGAAATTGCAGAGAGACCTGGGTTTACCCTGATGCCAGGATGGTTTTTTGCCTTTTTATATACCCCTTTTATACCCCTTTCTACAGCCTTTTCTACAGCTTTTCTATCTCCTCAGTGCTTTCAGCCCCCACACCTGTAACTCCCTCAGTCTCCCACCCCGTGTCCCGCTCAGCCAGGAGCCCAAACACCCTGGGAGCCGCGGCTGAGGGTCAGACAGCCCCAGACACCAAGGGCCTCTCTGGAACACACCCTGGGAACTGAGACAGGCCCAGCCAGGGGGGAGACTCCTCAGCATGGGGGATCCATTCGAGTCTCTCCCTGGGCAATCTTTGATAGATGTGCTCATTGGCAAGGCCTGGGAGTTGTACACACGATTTATGGGGTGGGGGCATTCCGGGGGCACTTGGGCGCGCTCCACTGGGACGGTGTGGGGCACCAAGGATCCTAAATAAACACCGAGGGAAAAACCCCTTTCCCTTTCACCGTGTCTGGCTCTCCATTTTAAGACCAGGAAAAGGCAACAACACCAGTTCAGAAATTGTCTCCATAGCCAGGCACAGTGGGACCTGCTGGTTTAGCTGAGGGGAGAGCAAACGTTTTTGCAGTTGAACTTAACTCTTCATTGCTGGCGAGTGGCTGAAACACCCCCTGACAAGTCTGGTGTCCACATTCCTGCAAAAACCATTTAATCACCAGGATTCTGATTGCTCACCATGGGCTTACCTGACACTGGAGCTGTTTCCATTGACGTCAGCTGTCTCCAGATCAGCCCCAGACTGCCTGTTCCCAGGTACTGCAGCGCTACGAGCCGACGCTCGGGCTGTCATTAGCCACCCCAATTGCGTGCTGCTTTTTCCTGCTTTGTAATCGGATTACTGTAAAATTAGCAAATAAAAGCAGGAGCTGAGCAACAATGAAGCTCCGACACAAAACGAGCAGAGAGGGAAGAGAACATCAGCAGGCAGGAGATTTTAAAAATATAAAAATGCAAAAGTGATTTGTTTCTTCCTTCTAGCCGGAGCACTGTGCAAACTCACTCTCACACATCTCAAGTCTCATGGCACAGCTTCCATGTGAACAAGGCAGGAAAGCAGGAACTCGTGAACCAGGGGAAGTTAGACTCGATGGGCTGTGATTTCAACTTCATGCACAAAGAGGGAAGGTTCTTTTATTTTATTTTCCCTTAATGCGTTGACATTTTTGTACGCGCACGTTCTTGATTTATACAGAAGATAATATCGTTTGCAAGTTTCATTTGTAGTTTTAAAGTGAAAAAGGGTAGGTTTAGCTTGGATATTAGGAAAAAATTGTTGCCTGTGAGGGTGGGGAGGCCCTGGCACAGGGTGCCCAGAGAAGCTGTGGCTGCCCCTGGATCCCTGGCAGTGTCCAAGGCCAGGTTGGATGGGGCTTGGAGCAGCCTGGGACAGTGGAAGGTGTCCCTGCCCATGGCAGCGGGTGGCACTGGATGAGCTTTAAGTTTCTTTCCAAATAATTCCGTGATTCTGTGAAAATTCACTTGATTCTCCTGCCCCAGGTACCCGTTTGTTTGAGAGAAAAGACTTCACATGCCTTGAGTTTCCATCTCTACAGCTGCTCATGCTCACACAAGCATCCTTGAAAATGGATAAAAGAACCCTCAGAAGGGAATAAAAGTATTTCATGAAAAGAAGCAGATTGTGAAATGGGATTTAACATTTGGCAGCAGTTTTTGGCTGTTCTTTCCCTCTGTGGGATCAACCAGAGCTGACCACCAGGCTGACACGGGGAGTTGTCGACATTGTAAAGACACCAAAATGGTCACCTTGCCCCCAAAATCTGGCAGTCTAATGGCAGTGGACCTAAAACCTCTTGCTCTAAGTATGGATGACACTTTACTGCTCATAAATTGACAATCTCAGAGCAAAGCTGCTGAGATCGTGTTTTTGGCGGGATTTTTATTGCCTCCCAAGGAACCTGCTCTTTCCACCATGGGAATGAGTGATGGTGCTGGCAAATTGCTCCCATTTTTTATGGGTGAGCAGACAGCTTCCCATTCAGCAATTCCTGAATTAACCATGAGGCTCTTTAGAGCCTCTAGACCAATAAGCATATACCCAAAAAGAGGAAATCTGTCTGTGTGTCCCAGGTGCAGAATATTTACCTGCTCAGGCCATGCCAACGTTCAGAGGCGTTGGTTTCAGCAATCATTTCACATCGCTTTATTCAAACCTCCTTTCGTATTCCTGCTGAGCACAACTTCATCAGAACTGAAAAGGGTTGAGAGCTGCAGAGTTCTGATGGGTTGTGCAACCAGAGGAGAAAGCAGGAGAAATCCTAAACCCTTTACCTGGACTTGCCACGTAGATCAGGGTGGCTGCAGGAACTGAGATTTTTTTAAACTTCATGAGCATTGCATAATTTTTCAGATTACTTTCCCCAAATCCTGTGCATTAGTCATTAAAATCTCTCTGGTTTGGGTTGGTTGGGTGCCTCTCTGGCAGAGATGGGTTTCCAGAGGCAGCAGAAGGTAACAGATCGCTTAGAGAGGATCTTGCATCATAATCTCTTAGACTAGATAACTGAACAAATATTGATCCCACATTGTTAACTGATGGTGCCCTATTGAGTAGGGAGCCCTGGAAAGCTGTGATTTAGTTGGAGAACTCTCCAAACACGTTATAATTTCTTTCCTGTTCCTGATGAGCTCAGTAGAAATATTTCCACCCCAGACTGTGCAGACTGGTGGCTTACAGGCCTTCAGTTCTGCTTTTATTTTGGATTTCTAGATGATTAAACATAAGACTTTCAATATTTTCAACTTTACAGCAGCAGCTGCAGTTTTCTCCTTTATTACGAAGTTCTTCTGATATTTAAATTTGAGGAGGTTTGAAACGCTTTCCTCCAGAAGAATCTTTCCTGTGATGGTGTGAGTGCTGGGTTACTGTTTATACACTAAACCCACCGCAGAGTTAATTGCCTTACAGTGAAATTTGAAAGAATTCAGTTTATTAGTCTTGCTTTTTAATGTAATGATATTTTACAGAATAACAGATAATTTATCACCACTGTGGCAGGTTGCTGGAATGTGGCCACTTTTTTATCTTTGAAGATTTAATTCATTTTTTTTGATTTAAAACATTTTTCCAATTCCCCCTCCCCATCCACAGAAATCCAATTTCTATTTTTGTCATCAGAGCACAATTTTAATAGGTAGAACTATCAAGAAATTAAGAAACATTTTCACTATTTTTATGTAAACCAGAATAAATTAGAAAGTACCATGCTACTAAGCTTGATGGGATTTGCAAAAGAGAAAAAAAAAGAGAATTTATTACTGGTTTTCTTCTTGATTTATAAAATAACTTGATTTTTTAAAAAAAAATTAACATTTGTCCAGAGAAATCATGTCTAGACTTTTCTTTCCCCAGAAGGCAGATGTTACAGTATTGTGATCACAAATGGATCTGAATCTTAAATAGATGAGAGAGGAAAAAATAATTCATGCTTTCCTAAAGAGCTGGTTCGGATAAATAAGAATTTGTTCTCTCTGATGAAAAAAATCCCTTGTAAAAAGATCTCTAAACTTCCAAAAAGGCTTCTAGGAAAAGTAGCAGAGATGGAATTTGAGACTCTTAAGGCTGTTCTAAGATTAAACCCATCAAATTATAAATAGGTTCTTTAATGATATTTTAATACATTACAGAGAAACAAAGAAGAAAGCTTCGATTTTTGTTGCTCAGTGACCTTTTGTTTTTAATCTTACCTGGGACATCTAATTAGGATTTTGTCAGTTGTAAAGACAACTTCTTTAATTATGCAAATTTAAATAGAGGAATGTGCTGAGAAATGGAGCTGTAGATAGAATGAGTAATTTTTGAGGTGCCCTGAATTCTGTCTCGTGGTGACTCTTCAACCCCTTTATTTGCCAACATTTCTTGTGTTTCAGGGGATTGGCTCCTAATTCCAAAAACCTAACGGTGCTCTGAAAATTCACAGAGCCATGTGTGTGGGTGAGGAGCTTCCTATTCAGCAATTCCTGAATCAACTTCGAGGTTATTTACAGTCTTTAAAGAGAATTGGCTGTTGAACCAGAGGAAGGGGCTGGCAGGGGTTCCCTCCATCCACCAAGACATAGCAGGAGCCATGAAAATATAAAAAAATACATATGAATATTAATTAGTATGTCCTCATTTTGAGTTGATGCGGGAATAAATGCCAATCTCCAGGCTTTACTATTCCCCAGTAAATCTGCTGCTTCTGGAAAATAATCTCTACTAGATCGGCACCAAACCAACCTAAACTGGAGAGATTTTAATAACCAGTAAGAGGACTGTGGAAAAATAATCTGTGATATTAGGCAATGCTCATTCTATTAACAGAAATCTTCAGTCCTGAAGCATCTGGGTTGGTCCCACCAGCTCTGCTAATTCAGACACAAGCGAGAATTTAGCCACGACTCCCACAAGTACGTTGGGATGAAAACTGTGTTAATGCATAAAGCTGGGAATTACCAGTCAATTCGTAATTGTTGCTTTGATTTAATTGTTAATCCCGCACCCACAGAAAAAAAGCTGTTCTGGTCTTTGCGCCCTGGTTGTGCTCTCCAGCAGTTTCCTGCTGTGTCTGTCCGTGACAGCAGATTGTTGCTGCAGTGAGCCCGTGGGAGCCACCTGCATTCCCAAAATGAATGCAGTGAGCCCGAGCAGCCCAATCCTTCTGAAAACTTCCCTGTCCCGGGGACAGGAGGATCAGCAGAGAGAGCGACCCGGCGGGATGCGCGTTATTAACTCGCCGGGATGGCCTTTGGGAGCCACGGGACAGCTGCAATAAGCGAATGCTTATCAGCAGTCAGCAGCGTGAGGGAAAGGTACACCAGGCCCCACAACCCTGCCCCCGGCAGGAAATGGGATTTCAGCCCCTGGTCCCACCAGGCCCGCTCTGGGAACGTGGCACACCTCACGTGCCGTGATTCCGGTGGCTCCGGCGCTTTCTCTTCCGGAATATCTCCGTGCAGTGATCAACGGAGATGGATGGGATGTTGTTATCTACGGCTGCTTTACCTCGGTGCCTGCTCCTGTGTCTCTTTCCCAGCTGATGTGGCCTTTTCTAATTCCTGGCTCTGTTCTTGATTCATACCCTCTAATCTATTTTTTGAGAACAGAATAGAGTGGTTGCCCCTCGAAAGTGAGAACTGATTGCCTCCCGTTTCACGCTTCCTCGGGGTGTTCTGCACCTTTGCTCACTGCAAAATGAGGGAAGAAAACACAACAAAAACCTATTTGGAATGGCATAAGAAAAACTGTCGGCATGACCCCTGTAAAGATGGCAATGTTTCAATCTGAAATGGGTTGCAGACCGTAAAAATTATGAACAGGTGAACTCTGCCTGCAGTACTGAGTGCTGCCTGTGCACGCAGCAGCAAATGCTGACCTCCTTACTCTATAAAGATAAGAATTTCAGCTGCATTCGTGGACGCTGAGGAATGATGTGCTCATAACCAGATCCCTGTAATAGGGAGCACACAGTTCACACCGAGCCCACTGCTGGCAGCTCTCAGATGCTATCGGAGCAGCAGCCACTCTTTTACAGGTGTGAACTGCAGAAATGGGAGTCAAACTTGGTGGGAAGTAGTAATAAAAGGCAAATAAACCCAAGATGGGAGCTATTCACCCATTTATTCGGCTCGGGTAATTCCCAGAGCTGAAGATGAGATCTACAGCTGGCATGAAGTGAGAACCCTCTTGTCTTTAGTTTACTCTCACCGTGGAGTTACCAAGGAAATTTAACTCTTACCTGGGCTAGGAACTGAAAATCAGGAGCTTGGTTGTTACGTAGCCTCATCTTAAAAAAACCCCATGTTTGCTGTGGTCTAAATCAAGGAGGCTTCTTTGGGAGGAAAATTGGCTAAATGACAGTCAGGGTGTTCCACAAGGAGCTGAGCTGAGCAACCTCCTGGGAGGACAAATATGGACCATGATACTTCAGCCTTTCTGTTAGGAATTGAAGTAGGTGATTGGTTTAATGGTGTCACAGTGTACCACTCACCAGCAGTAAAGGTCTTGTGAAATAGATGCTGGTAGGCAGAATATTTAGAGAAAATGAAGGTTTGGTGAGAGCCTGCTAAATTAACAAATATTTATAATTTGTTTTCCCCACTGCCACTAATGTTCCATCCTCTGGTTATAAACATCCAGGTAATAATAATTTCCTGCTTCTTGGGATGGAATAATTAGCAGCCTGGAGGCAGCTTGCAGGACCTGGAATAATGGGAGCTGGCTCCTAGGCCAGCGTGGAAGGGATTGTTCCTGCAGAGCAGGGCTGTGTCTGCAGAGGGAACGATATCCCAGTGGGATCCAGATCCAGGCACGTCCTGCACGTGCTGCTGCCCTTTCCTCGCCCGTGTCTTGTGCCGTGGGTCTCCCAAACATTTGTGAGCTGGTCTTAGAGGTGGGAATTACCCCAGAGTGTGTGTTTAGCAACAAGATTATCCATCTACTATTAATCTTGTTATTTTGGTACGTTAATGCACTAAGAGAGTCTTTCCAGCTAACTCAAAAATACCCAGTAAATTCTAGGCAAGGAGCAAGTGTGGGTGTTCCGTAGCTCTGACATTTTCCCTGGTCTCTGGCATTTTGTCCATTTCTATATATCATCACCATGACTACAGTGGGAATGTCTAAGAGAACTCCAGGATAAATCTGACAGCACCTCCTTAGAAGTACTTAAAATCATGTAATTAAGTAAGAAAATGCAGCTGATTGAGGAGGTTAGAGCTGCCTCGCAGAAGATTACAGCACATTTCATGATTAACAATCAGAACATTCTTTTCCAAACCTCTGCCTAATTTAGCAGACCAAGGTTTCAGCTGAGGCTCTGCTCTTAATGCTGCGAGGAGGGAGGGAGAGGGGTAATTTCCCACCATTTTCACTTTTTTCCTGGTGTTTACTCCGGTGTCTGTCTTCGTTCTAATTCTGCTGCCTGGGTGAACTGACTTAGCAGAAGTATTGAAAAGGCAAAAAGGTCAATGTCGCTGATCACGGCGCTGTAATTCCCTTCAGTCTCTTGGATAATTAGGATGGAGGAATAGGATAAAAACAAATCATTTTAGTGACAAAAACTTTGCACCCATCAGTTAATGTGCCAAAATTCATCTTTTCTCTAAAATTATAGGTTGGTTTCAGGGATAAACTTGTGTTTATTTGCTGGCAAACACATTTCTGTGGAACTCTGGAGGTAAGCTGTTGGAGAGAAAGAAAAGCAATTCATGTATGGAATAGAAGGGCATTATTTAGAGTTTTCAGTAGAAAATGTTTTGGTATGTAAACTCAGAATGGTTAGAGTTGGAAGGGACCTTAAGGATCAGAATGGATCAAAGAGAAGGATCATTTGAAGGAGGTGACAGCATGAAAGGGATCCTGAGACACAACTCCTGTGGTAAATTGTCCAGGGAGTTTTCCTGTGAAGTCTGCTGGGTTTGAGACTGCTCTCAGCGAGAGGACAGCGCTGCTGCTAAAGCAGCTCCGTTTCTCTTTGCACTGAGCACCCGCACAGACATTTACAGACGGCACCATTGGGAAATCCTGAGTTTGTAGGCAACTTGTGGCTTTTCAGAAGTTTGTCTCATGTGACACTGTGGCAGGGGGAAGAGAGGTCCTTAACCACGACTTAGCTCGGTGCCAGGTACTTTTATCTTCCTCCTGCTGGTTTTTGATGTATTATTGTCCATAGAGCTCTGGCCACATTCCCGAGGCTTTGTTGCCTTAAAAAAAAAAAAGTGAAAATGAATATGTAAATTGCCACCTATTTTCTTGACAGCCTTCAAAAAAACTTTGCTACTTCTTGTCTCGTTTTGCCTTCCATGGTAACTGAGTCCATTTCAAACCTCCACGTTTTTCTGGGAGAGTTATTTAACTTTTCCTCCATCGCTTGGTCGTGCGCCCATGTCGTGAATTGCAGAGAGAAAATATTCCTGTTGTTTAGTTCCTCTCTCTACACCCCCACTAAAAACGAGGGGGTTTTTTTGCTATATATATTATGTAGAGGTGTGTTAAAGGTTGGAGAGAAACTGGAAGTGCTGCACAGAAGGTTTAAAAAAGAAAGAACTTCTTATTTTCTGTGAATGTGATTCCACAGAATAAATATCAACTGCATTCAAGGGCAGGAGCCCTGAGAAAAAGGAGAGTCAACACATGCAGCCATGGAATTGGGATTTTTTGCACCCAGATCCTTTGAGGGAATAGGGTTTTTTAATCTTAATGTTTGTGGTGAATACTGATCTCAATTGCACCTCCTTTTGGATATACCATGCAGAGTTTTTGCAATATTTTAAGGATTTTTTTTTTGCTTTCACATAGAAATTAATAATTAGTGTTATCTTGGGGAAAACCAGCAAGTTTTTCCCTCCACAATACAGTGCAGTTTTAAATTTCCAAGTCCTTTAAAAATGGATAATGCACTGTGTCTGCATCTTTATTCTCCTATGGCAAAATTCAGCGTGATTTGTGGAGGGAATTGAAATTAAAAAATCCATTCCTGATCCTAGAGGCCCGGTTTGAGTGTAAATAGAGTTGAAAAAGTCCTGTGCCCATGTCTGCATGTCCCAGTTGTGGAAAAGCCGATGATGAATCTGACTTTTTTCTTAAAAACTCTTGGGGAGGCGCTGGCACAGATATCATTATTAGCATATGTTAAACCAGAGCAAAAAATACTCTTTACACAAGAGCTGCTGCTGGAGCGATCAAATATCTCCATTGCTGCGGGTCAGAATGTGCAAATTAACACGAATATTCAAGTATTAAATCACTGCCAGGGAATGGCAGAAGGTTTACAGCAAACAGGGGCTGCGTGGTGTTTTTATCCAGCAGCCTGGCTGAATGACAGGATGATGTGCAGTCCGGAGGAATTATTGACTCAAAGGAGAAGAACATGAAGCAGGCGTTTAAAATTCAAGTCTGTAATTAACTTACCTCAAAATGATCTTGCAGGATTTATATTGCCAAGGGTTGCGGGGCTGAAAAGCTGGAATTTTACTACTGAGCAGGCATGGCTCAGGTACACAGTTAATCTGGAGGGGAAAACACTTCAGTGTTTGGAATTCATGATGCTTGTAATAAAATAAAGGGAAAGAAGCTGCAAACCAGGGCATGTGACAGACATTATCTAACTCCGTGTGTGCCGAGAGGGTGAGAGGAATCAGCATTTATTGTCGAGTTAAAGCAACAAAAATGAGAATTTTGCAGAAAGTTCCTCGCCGTGAACGAGGCTGTACGTTTGAGATAAAAATAGGTAGAGATGTGGATGTAACTCCAAATTATGTAAGCTCCTTTAATGCGAGGATTTCAGTCCTTTTGGAGGCAGAGAAGCTCGATGCTTCTATCAGGTTTTGGTATTGGCTTGGTGCTATTTAGGTTGTTCTGAACCTCTGTTCCCTCTTATGATACAGTCTTTAATTTCAGCATATTTATGCTTTTCCAGCCATGGGGCCACACATCAGGGGACCTGAATGAACCCTGCTTGCCCTGCATCCAAGGCCGGGTTGGGTGGGCAGCATGGGGGGCATCCCTGCCCACGGCAGGAGGTTGGAATTGGATGATCAATAAAGTCCATTCCAACCCCATGAATTCTGTATTTCTACGAAAAGATGCTTTGCTTGCTCGAGGCATTCATGCAAATGAGAAAAAAAAGAATTTTAACAACATGTTTTATTCTTGCTCACGGCATCTCCTCTCTGTGAATGTTGACATCCCTACCTGTACCTGAGAAGTGCTGGGTGGAAATTGGCCTGCCAAGAATATGGGAAAAGCTATAACTTTGCATAGTTTTCCCCCTAAATAACCCTATTTTCCTCCTGGAAAACAAATTGTCTTCAAGCTCTACCTTCATTTCAGACCACTGAAGATGCATGAACTTGCAATGTTTTCCCCAGTGTTGCCTTTTTAGCTGGTATTATCCCAGAGTGTTGTAAAAATCTTGAGAATATATTTTCAGATTGGAAAATTGCAGCACTCTCTTTCAGATGTGTTGAAATGTTGTGTTCCAGCACCAGCAAACGGCTCCTTGCAGTTTTTAAACAAGACGTGAATCCTGACATGTTTCTGGTGCTTCTGTTTTGATTAGTCAGAATTACCCAACAACAACAACAAAAATATTCTGCCAGGGAGTTTTTGGTTGTCCTGCTCTGCTTTTTTTTTTCTTTAAAGTGTAATTTTTCATCCATCTGGCTGCTGCTAGCCTTATCCTTGGATTTGTGCATCTCATACGAGAGTGACTGATGTGAAGCACTTTTATTTTCAGCCCAGCTGCCCTGCAGTTCCTGGGTCAATTGGTGAGAAATGCCATTCCTGACCCAGAGGTGTGGCTCTCAGAAGAATTGCCTGGGGATCACAGAGGGAGGGAATGTGATTTTAAGCTATTTTTAGGCTTCCAGGTCTACTTTGCTGAGTGAAAGCTTGAATAACCCTGAATATGGTGCTTCCAGTCCTCATCATGCTTCATCCTTCCTCTGTTTCTTTCAAAATATTTGGGAGGGGGTGGATGGTCACGGTCAATTCAGAGAATCACAGAAGATTTGGGTTGGGAGGGACCTTAAAGCTCATCCAGTGCCACCCCTGCCATGGGCAGGGACACCTTCAGCTATCCCAGCTTGTTCCAAATCCCATCCAGCCTGGCCTTGGACACTTCCAGGGATGGGGCATCACCAGCCCTATCCCACTGTGGGATTTTCTTTATGGCAAAGTGAATCCTGAGAACAAATCCAGCCAAGTGTATGCAAACTTTGCTAGAAACCTGAGCTCCACATCATGCTCCCCATTCAATCTGGTATTTTCCAGATTTGCATCTTAGTTATATTCTGAATTGTTTCCTCCTTACTCAGTATTGCTGCAAGTAGTGCTGGAATGAAATAACTCCTGCGGAGTGGATGAGAGACTTGAAATTTGGTGTGCCTGTTTCACTCATGATTTTATGCAGAACAGCTCGTAGGATTCTTTTGGGTTTTTCTAATTATTCCCAGCAGGTTGCCAGTGTGCATTTGTGTCAGGAGTAGGTGGGATAGCACATTCCAGAAAGAGTGTGTGCATTTGGACACTTGCTCAAACAAAGCTTCTGGAAATGTCCAAAAATCCAAATTTCTTGAAAGTCGGAGTCAGAATTGAGAACCAGCGACCCGACACCGCTTCCGTGGTCTTTGCTACAACAGGAATGGGCAGATGAGAGACGACTTAATCAGTGAGTTGCTAATTTACCTTTAATCAATAATACCCTTAATAAGTCCATGTTATCAAAGGCTAAACCCTAAATTGCTCTGCTGCCTCCCATTACTGCGCACAGCAATCAGCGTCCACACCGTTAATAAAATGGGTCTAAATTTCATTATCATCTCCTGCAACGAGCTCGTGTTCACCTCTGGCTTGAGCTCTCTCAGTTGTCCTCAATTGTCACAGCAATGGAGACCCTCTCCAAGGCCTTTCCATCGGGATTTTATTTCAGGCTGGAAGGGGAATTTAATCAACATTTTCCTCCTTCTCCTCAGACTTGCCTCATCCACGTGGCTCACACATGAATTTCCAGTGCAATTTCACCCTCAAATGGGAACAGCCACAAGTCCAAATGCCTTGCTGAAGCTGCACAAAGTGAATTATGTGGATAAGTGATGCCTTAAGAGGGCACCTAAAACACAGAGAACAGACAAGAATTAAGAGAATAAAAGGAGGTGTTTATTTGAAGGCCTTCAAAGGCTCACCCTGGGCAGTCCAGAGGCCCCACCCCAGATGGACCCTGGCTCACGGGTTCTTCCCCCTTTGATAAGTTTGGTTCATTTGCATCTCAGGGTTCATTCTCCAATGATCACCTCAGTTCATGATGGAATCACCCCAAGTTTGCCCCCCTTGAGAGGCTTTGAGTTGACACATTTGGGGCCCGGTGTCCTTGGAGTGGAACCTGCAGAGGTTTGTTGTGTGTGAGCAGCAGGAGAGAACAGCAGCTCCCAGGGCACAAGGAACTGCAGAGTCACACACCAGGCAGGGCAGGGCTTGAAAAATATAAAAGTGAAAACCTAAGGCATCATAACAATATTTCATCAGGCTTGGAAAGTGACTGTGTTTTGTCCAAAGCAGCAAAACTTTGTAAATGAATCTCCAAGTCACCGTAATATTCATGACTTGGATCTCATCCTTTGGAAGAAGAGGGACAGGGGGACAGAGGAGGGAATTGCCTCTTACCTTGGTGGAATTCTTTTATTTAAGTCTGCAAATAATTTTTTAAGAAAAGAATAAAATCCTTCATAGGTTTAAGTAATTTCAAATATTTTCTGCCAAAGCTGGTGAGGGCCAGTCCTCTCCAGCCTTCTGCTCCTCACATTTCCTATTCTTCAGGGATTTCATTCAAACCCTGGGATTACCTTGGCCACAGTGGGCTTTGGGTCATCATTTGGCATCTCTCACAACCTTTGGTCAGTTGTGCCACGGTTGGCTGTCCTGGCCATGGCTGCTAACCCTCTTTTTCTGTGTTTATCATCCTTTAATTCCTGTTGCTCCATCCAGCTGGTCCCATTTGCTCCCATTAGTGCTGAAATTCCTCCCAACTTTGAGCAGCTTTGAAGGATAAGCTTCAGAAACGAGCTAAGTACAAAAATTTAAAAAAAAAATAATAAAAGAAACCCACTCCCACAATATTTTAAAACATTTTGGTCTTGTTTTTCTTTAATTGCATTTCAGGTAACAAATCACTAAGCAGCTCTCTCGGTTATGTCTGCCTTGCTCAATGAGTAACATGGTGTTATAAATGAGAGTAAGGTTTTCTTTAAATGTTTCAAAACCTTGTATCATCAATAATATTTTTTTCCTGCTTTTTCTCAGCAGTCCTAAATTCAACAAGGCTTCAGTGGGAGCCAGTCTGACCAGCACGTGATGCTTTATCGGAGACATCTCAGTTCTCTCTGCTTTCCTTTGCCAAATGATTTCCTAAAGTAGTTTTGGGTTGAGCTTTACAGAATGCAGCTTCCTGTATTTTCTAGGAATTCCTACTGATGTTTTTGTGATGCTTGATGGAAATCTTTCACCTCTAGATTCCCAGGTTTCTCAGGCCCGTGTACACTGAGTGCTGTGATGGAACAGCAACAGAGAGTTTTCAATGTTTGATGCCGATTCTGGGCTTCTGATGGGCAAAAAGTGATGTTACCAATAATTGTGAAACACCAAATATTTTCAGCTCTTGCACTGTGAACTTCCATTGGCAGCTGGGTGGATTGCAGCTGGGGAAATGCAGATGTGCTCAGCCCTGGTTTATTTCTGTCAGCTCACTCACCAAACAACCTTAGGGCATAGATGAATGTTCAAATATCTTGTAGGGATGGCATTCCCAATCTGGAATTTGTGGTGGGAATCCTGCTGCCACCTGCTGTCAGATGAGGATTTGGGTGTTTCCCCTGCAGAATCTTGTGATTCCGACCGATTTTTTAAAAGTGATAACTTTTAATTTCCAAATTTTTACTGACCATCGGATTTCAAGCTCTTTGCGTTTCCTCCCTTAAGAAGACATTGGTTTCATAACTTCTAATTTGTTTTCTTATCAGAGCAGGTCTGTTGAACATCTGTTTGGCATTTCATTTTTAATATTTCCATAAACTGCAAGTGTGGGTAAATTGCAGGGTGTGATGTTGACGGCTTGCATTTATTGCAGGCGGGATGTGGGGAAGTGGAGGGCTCATCAGCAAGGGAATTTGTGTCTATGATTTCGTATCCCAAAAGCATTTAAACACAAACTTTAAGACAGCCAGATGTTGGTTTAGATGGAGCGTTTCCAACATGACTCAGAAATGTTTCTGACTGCCGTTTGTGTTCTGGGCTGGAGCGTCGGCAGAGAGAGGGGGGAGCCTGTGGGGGAGAAGGAAGAGCTGCTGTGGTGGCAAGGGGTGGATAATGCCGTGTTTTCAGCAGCGTGGAGTCGATATCTGAGCCAAAGGATAACTCTGATACCCCTGATTTCAGGCCTCGAGTCAGCGTGGGTGGGTGAAGAGAGCCCCTGAGCTCCCAGTTACGGAGGGTGTTAATTACCCTTTCAGTTCCACTTTCAAACACAATCCCAATTTTACCTGTTTATACAGGCCTTGCTGAGCATTACCTTATTATGGATGCACTCTAAAACCTCTCCAGCACTTTGACCACTCAGGCTGCTGTAAAACTTGGCCCAGGAGGTGCAGGTTCCCTGAACCAGGATAATCTGTAACGGGGAGTGCTTCTGTTGTAAGGAGTTCACGTTAGAGCTCTGCTGTGTCTTCACATCTTTGTGGTTACAAACCACATCTTTCTAATCAGAACTGATCAGCAGTAATGGTTTTACACCCAGACCAAGCCCAGCTATACCAAAATTAAGACTCCTGGATCCCACTTCACTTATTTTTGAAAACAGAAGTCACATTCCTCAGGTATGGAAGTCAGTTTGAAATCGTCACCTGAAGACAGTAAATCTGCAGAAAAACGAAGCCCTGGCTTTCCTTACTGTCCATCGCTAGAAGGACACAAATTCAGTTGGAACTGGTCAGAATTTCTTTCCCTGCCTGCCCTTCTTGTGGAAAGGTAACGCTGGCCAAATCCCACTTTCCTGACAAAGCAACGCTGACACAAGAAAGCTCTGCTGCCTCTTAGGAGAGGGAAAGTAAAGACAGATAGTTTAGATAAACTTAGGTAATTTTTGGCAGTGATCCAAATACCATGAGGAGCTCCTCAGCATCCCTGATGAAAGCCACGTTCAGTTATCCAGCAGAAGATGGGAGCTCAAGGCTTGATGGCCCCAGAGCAATTCAAGAGAGGTGCCAGAGCTAATAGAAATCTCACAGATGATTCACGTTTGAAAGTTGCCTTCTCAATGTCCATTTTGAATGATTTCCCTAAATCCTACAGGGCTGACCCTGCCTGCTGCCCAGCCAAGGGCTGTGCTGGTGGGTCACTGTCCCTCAGTGGTGGTGCCCAGGGGACCCCTCCTCCTGATGAGCTTCCATCAGCGGCCGGCAGCTGCCTGCTGGGAGGGGATTTGTTGGCTCTCTGTTTTGTTAGGATGTGTTAGCAGTGTTTGGGCACGTTCCTTCTGCCTGATGCTGCTGTTAATCATTGTTTTCGGGCTGACATTGCAGCTGTCCTGCCCTGCTGCTGTGGGTGCTGTGCCCTGCTCATGGCACTGCTCACACTGCCACCACTATTTGCTCACAGTCACACTCAGGGGATTTTTCTTGCTTAGAGGGAAGTGGGTCTTTATGGGGAGATGCAAACGTGGCTGTGATTCCATGGAAACTGCGTCCTCCAACTCCTTTTCTCCAGTGCTCACTCTCTGAAAGTTTCTGCTTGCCTGTAGGACTGACTGGTTCTCACACACATTATCCAAGGGGCAGCAGCAGTCAAGGTCATTTGTTTCGTGTGGCAATAGTTACCTTTTATTCAATACAGAAATCTCTTGCCACAGTCCTTATTGCCTTCAGACTGAGGCTTTCCTGCCCTTTGCTGGGGTACCACGTTGAGTAGATATGGGAGGGCGACTTCTGCACCAGCCTGGCTTCGTGTGCCACCCAAAAATAACTCACTCACTGCTGTGAGCTGCTGTTTGGGTACCACTGTGCCAGAGGACCCTTTCCAATGCAGAACATCCTGTGATTCTGGGATAGAAGATAGCACCGATGACCTGTCTAAAATAAAGGAAGGCTCAGCTGGGAGTGGTGGCTGTGGTGGGTGAGCTGTGCAGATCCCTGCTGGGGAGGCAAGGAGCAGTCTGAGTACAGGCAGCATTTCGGTTGAATGCTGCTCATGAGCAGTTATCACTGGCAAATGCTCACCTGCTCAGGAGTTCCACACCTGTGGTTAATGGGCAACACTGGATTTGTTTCAGCTGCTTCACGTTTACATCCCAGTGGCAGCAGCGTGTTGTTCCCAGTGCCTTCCCCATTTTCCTCAGGAGCAGCAGATCCCTGCACCAAACCTCTGTCCTTCCACTCTCCTGGCGCTGGTCAGGCTGAGCTCACTGCGCTGGGGCTGTGATGTGTATTTTTGTGTCTCTGGTCAGATAGAGCCTTAGACCTGCCACCCAAAGCCTGGCTGACTTTTGTCTCTTAGCACTAATACCGACTACCAAGGAGCACTCACTCTGTCTTTTAAACAGAGAAGTGGGACATAAATCCAGGAGGTGAAAAGGGCAGGATAACGAGGTAGATTCAGCGCTGGCTTTGTCCATGGGGCGGATGGATGGGTGGAGGGATGGGTGGATGGGTGGATGGATGGATGGACGGATGGGTGGGTGGGTGGGTGGATGGATGGGTGGGTGGATGGAGGTATGGATGGATGGATGGACGGATGGATGGATGGACGGATGGGTGGATGTTCCATTCTGCTCATAGCATCAGTGACTGTTGTAGCAGGACATCAGCATATTCCTACGCGGAGGGGTTTAAGCTAAAATGAACTGCAAAGTGCTGCAAATCTGTACTGAATTCATCTTTGAGGCAATCCAGGCATGATCTAGAGCTCCTTGAAGCCATTGAAAATGCTGCCTTTGGCTTCAGCAGATTTGGATGAGACCCTGAAACCTGGAGGAGCTCAGCTCTTTTGTGTGCTTATATTAACAAGTAAAGCTGAAACGAGAGAATCTGCTGGTGAGAGATGGAAGGTGCTATTTAAACAGAGAAAGAATCTCCTTTCTCTTTGCCTTTTAGGCTCTGATTTCTGATGGTCACTATAGCAACAGGAACCAAAGAGATGAAGAACTGGAAAACATGCACTTCACTATGACAAGTTCAATTTACAGCCAGCTCAGCAATGTAACGAATCTGTGTCGTATTTAATGAGAAGCTGTGCACAGGTAAAGGAGCAGCGGCAGGCTGGGAGGTGCTACGAGGTGGGGGAACCTGAGTTTGACTACATGCTAATGAGTCTTCCTCCTTAAAGGCCTCAGGGTGAACGAAACGTTGTGATGGAGCCCGGACTTGTGTCAAAATGGCTCAAATCGGTCAGGGAGAACAGGAATTTCACATTTCGGGTTTTCAAACTCAGCATTTTTGGTGCTCTGGGGGGTTCTCTGGGTGTGGCAGCGGTGGGGCTGGGGGCTCTGGGCTGCAGCAGGACTGCAGTGCCTTGGCACAGAGCTGGGCTCACGCTGCATGTCAGTGGATCAGCAGCTGGATCCCAGAGGGATCAGGGCATTTCAGAAAGCAATTCACTCGTACAAACAACCAAGCTGTGACAACACAGCCCAAAGGCATCTCTTGCTTTGGAGACAAAGGCATTTAAAGGCTGCACCCCCGAGTGCTGGGGCAGCTGTGAACTCCCAGTGCCAGGAACAGGACAGGGCTGCCCAAAAAGCCGGATAAAGAGCTTGGAAAATCTGTCTGAAATATATTTTGTATCTATCACACCTTGATTTTTTGGGCTGTCTTATACCATGAGCTGTCGTGGGCTTTGGTGGAGAATGGTTCTGCTCAAAGAAAATGGGGTGTGTGGGTTGCAAGAGGGGCACAGGGTCTGTGTCCAGGAGTGTGAGGTTCTGCTTATTGTGTCTCACCCAACAAAATTTTCTTCCTTTGTTGTTTTTTTTTTTTTTTTTTTTTTTNTTTGCTTCATTTATCTTTCCCCCTCCTGCCAACAGCCTGATTTTCTCTTTGCTGATTAGGCCATTCTGTGCATTTTTGACTGTTTTCTCCAGCACATCTCTCCTGCCTGTCCAACTCCCTTTTCCTCTCAGCCTCCGTGTGCTCCCTGCTGCGATATGAGCACTACAGATCAAGAGGACAATCAGCTGGAGAACAATATGACAGCAGGTGGGGATTATTCTCTCCCTTCTGATGTGACTCAAATATGTGTCAGTCACCAAACAAAGCCCTGTTTCAGTTTGGAGGCAAAAATAGATTGGTACATGGGTAAATCAGCAACAATAGATTTTTTTTCTCTCCACAAATCTGCATTTTTTTTTTCCCTAATGCCGCTTTTATGCATCTGACTTTTAGCAGCTGTGATTTCTGTTCCTGGTGAATGTACGTGGACTTTATTCAACTAGATCAAGCACTTTTGTGTCAGTAATTACTGTGATGGAGCAGTTCAGTACTGGGCAAGGTTGTGCATGCTGTTAATATTATGCCTTACTAGTAGGACTGTACTTGTGCAGAGTCTTTATAGGGTAAGGAGTATAATCAGAGATAAAGTGGATTCTGTGTGAACAAGATTGGACAAAAAAAAGGTTTAAAAGGTTTGCAGGACAGCAAGCTTGCCTTCAAACCATCAGCCTGGCAGATGTGAGGACCTGGGTGAGCTGGATCAGCCTAATCTCATGCACAGCCTCTCTCTTGCTGTCTCAGCACTGCCAAAGCTGAACATAACAGCACTGGGCTCTCTCTGGAGCTGAGGAACCCCTCTCTGTGGGTCAGAAGATGCACACTGTGCATTTAGGGTTGGGTGAGGGAGGAGGCAGCACCCTCCCACCATCCCAGCACAGGGTCTGGTGCTGCTGTGTCCATGGACATTGCCCTCCTTCACCTGCCCTTTGTAACTCGGCTTCTTTCTGTTTCCATGCCTTGTTTGGCTGTGGAATGCTGCTGTTCCTCCCAAATGCTGCTCTTTTCTTTCTGCC
Source organism: Mohoua ochrocephala (assembly GCA_013398855.1). NCBI lineage: Eukaryota > Metazoa > Chordata > Aves > Passeriformes > Acanthizidae > Mohoua > Mohoua ochrocephala. The sequence goes on along the minus strand of VZTA01000366.1, from coordinate 107,207 downwards.
ATGTCTCTGCAGCCTGCTCTTCCCCTTGTGTTTGGGTGAGTGGCCCTTTCTCAGGAGCACTCCTGGTGTCACCTCCTTGTCCCACTCACTGGAGCTGCCAAGGTGCTTCTCCCTCTGCCTGCCTTTGCCACTTCGACTCTGCTTACTCACATTTTCCGCTCCGTCACTCTCAGATTCCTTATTCTCCCTTTTATTTCCCTTCAAAGTCTTCTCTTCCCTATTTTATCATTAGAATTTTTCACGTCTCCTGCCTCCTTTTTGTTCCTCTTCATCAGCGTTGCTGCTTTTCTCCCACAGAAGCTTCAGACCTTGCCCAGAAATGCTCCCCTTGCCCTTCAGATTAATGGTTTGATTTCCTTCCTCTTCTCCAGTCCATGCCCTGGTGGATATTTGTTGACGTTACCTTACCTAATGAGCATTTGACGTACTTAAATAATCACTGGGGCACTGGTTGGGACCCCATGTGTCCCCTTTCCTGGATGAATGCTCTGAAGAGGGGACAGATGATGATGATTAAAAAAAAAAAAAAAATGAAAAAAAAAAATTCCCTCTACACGGCACAACAAATCTTTAGTTGTCCTCTCCAAAGTGGAACAGCTTCAGCACAGCCTGCAGGCTGGCAGCCAGGGCTGTCTTTGGGGAAACTCGAGATATTTTGAGTCCAGCAGCAGAGAGAAGAGAGCCCAAATTGCTGAGCTATTAGCTGAAAGCAGCTCTGCTGTAACACACCACTGATCTCCCTCCCTCTTCTCGTGCCTTAAGAAAAGGTCTTGGCTCCGTGATGTGAGGAGCTGGCTCAGCCCGGCGTGTCCTGAACGGAGCCGCGAGCTCCCTGCACTCTGCGTGCACCCTTTAATCCCCTTTCCCTGCTCGGGGCTGGCTGCTGCCTCAGCAGCAGCTCCTGTAGCTCATGGGTTTGGGTCCCAGCTGGCCCTCCCCAGCCCCTGAGTCCCCTGGGGAGCATCCAGGGGGGCAGGGTCTCCCCTGGGCTGTGGCTCCATCCTGCACCCAGCCCAGGTGGGATGCTGTGCTGAGCTCATGTTCTGGTTCATGTTCTGGTTTCAGGGCAGGCTCAGCGCTGTCTGGAGCCTCGTGGATTTGGGTTTGGATGTTTCTGGCCTTGCAGGGGTGTTCCTCAGGTTAACTGGCTGGTGGGTCTCAGCTCCTGGCTCTCAACCCTAAGGAGCAGCGGGCTGGACACCCCGAGGCTTGTCCATGGTCTCCAGCCCCATCCCCTGCTCAGGAATGGCAGCGCTGCCTCTCCCTGCACCCCCAGCCTCGGGACAGCAGCTCCGTGCTCTTTGCCACTGTCCCTTTCCTCTCTCAGACCAAACCCTGTGACTCCTTTCAGTCTGCTGAGGGCTGAGGCGAATTCCAGCAGTGGGTTGGGTGCTAAGGCAGAGGCTCCTGGCTGGGGGAAATCCACGCTCCTCTATCGATGTCTGCTCTGCTTTTATCTCTGCTTGACATTTTCTCTTTCCCACGTTGTGATCCTCAGCCTGAAATAATTGAAAAGCAATATAAAGTGTCTTATTTATCTTTGTTCAAGATAGCAGCTTGTTCTACCCTTAAATTCTCCGAGCACTTGGGGGCAGATCCTTTCAAAGCGCTGCTTTATTTTTGGGTGAGCGGCACGAAGTTTTCTAACGTCTATAAAACTTGGGATTGCTTTCTGCAGACTCCAAACAGGTGATCACACAGCCCTCCAATCTCTCACTTCTTTATGGGGTGTCATCTCGTGCCTCTCCAATTTTAAGGATTTTTAAAGTGCTGCTTTTTTCTGCTGCACTTTGATTTTGCCAAGACCTCACTGCATCTTCTTGTTTGCTGCAGGCTCTGGACTTGGCAGACCTTGTCTTCCTGCCATAACTTTTTGAGATCAAAGTAACTTTGTCTTTAAAAATGCAATAGGTATTGAGTTGTTTTATTTTTATTAAGAGACTTGAAAAAAATAATCATCCCAGCAATACTCTAAATGGAACATTGCAGCTGAGTTATTTAAATATTTTTAAATTTTTGTCTCATTTTAGGGAGAGAGAATCCAAAATGTCAAATTCTCATGGAATGAGAACAGCTTTTGGATATTTGTTTCTGAAAAAACCACATTACTAATTAGTTGTGTGCTTTACTTTCCTCGATCTTTTTTTTATATCAACAATAGGTTAACAGAAACCTGTGGCTTTTTCTTGGTCGCTCTTGAACCTTGTCTTCCAGTTTTAGCAAGCTACTTTGAATCATGTATATGCATACGTCTATAAAACTCTATCTTGGGATTTGGTGCTCTGTAATTACAGCTTTATAATATTTACCAAACGAAGTCGCCTTCTTACTAAAAATTAGACAAGGCTTTGGGGTGTCTTGCCTCAAGGTTTGTGGGTTTTTTTTTTTACTAGGCCCTAAATATGCATGTACACCCCTGATCTCTTACAGGCTGCTGCTTTTTGCTGTTTTCCTTTAGAAGTTGTATTTGGAGATGGCTGAGCAGGATCCTTGCCCCATAAAGTGCTCGTAAGACAGAGAAGTCGAGAAGGAGCCGGGGAGCTGTGAAGCGGAATAGCGAAATGGCGAGGCTTGTTAATCCCAAATGAAAGCCCTCAGGAGCGCAGGAAGAAGACAACTGTGTAAAATCAATCATTCAATCAACCACAGCCCCACGTGCTTCGATGGCACCCATCCAGAGCCACTTAATGCGACCATAAAATTAACAGCTCAAGTAATGAGCACGTCAGCTCCGACGGGGGAGGCTGCAGCGGCAACGGGGCTGCTGGAAGATGTGAACAGCCAGGCAAGAGCAGCGGTGCCTCCACCCCTGAACTGCTGGGAGTTGGGTGTTGGACTGGTCTGCACAGAGCCTTGCAGTCCTGAGATGTGGAGCAGCTCTGGGAATGGGGTGAGCTCCAAGGAAAGGGGCTGGAGAACCCTGAGCAAAGGCAGGAGGTGCAGAGCCAGGTCCTTGCAGACGTTTCACGGTGCAGGTGTGGTCCCAGTCCTGTGTGGGAGGAGGAGACAGCGCTGGGTTTGGCAAGGGAAAAGCAAAGGGCACACAGGATCTGCCCCTTCATCTGGCTTCTCCGTGCTGTGCGTCACGGAGGCAGTTTAAAACCAGCTCAGAAAGGTCTCGAATTCAAGAAGAGAACAAAAAGTACTTTGGCTACTCTTCTTGGCTTGAGTTCCTGCAAGGGGAGGTGAAAAGCCAGGAGGTTTGGCAGAAAGAGGATGCAGTGATCTAAAGCAAGGGTTGAAAAAGGAGGAGAGGGAAGAAGGAAGGGCTTTTGGCAGAAAGTCAGTGGGTTTGGTCAAAGTGTGGATAGTGGTGGAAGCGAACAGTGGAGAGGTGGGGATCACCCTCGGTGGCATCTCTTTGGAGCAGGGGAGCCTGCCAAATTATCCATAGGCTTGTGCTGCCAATTTCCATAATGCAAATTGGAGCCACGTGACACTTTGCACATTCTCACTGCCCGTGTCCTCTGTCTCCTGTGATCTGGTGAGGAGCCCAGAATCATTTTCGAGCACGTTTCTAAGTCTCCTAATAGGCAAAAACCTGAATGAGGCAGTCTAAAGCCAGGAGGCAAAGACATTGAAAAGCTTTTAGCTAAAATCCTCATAATTCAGGGGTTTCATTAATTTTCTTTTTAAATCCTTCTCTCAAGTATTTAATTTCACCCTTTGGTCTTCCCACAGCCATCCTGTGTTACCCATGCAGCATCCATTTGCCTGTAATTACAGCCGTGTCATTCAGCTTTCAAACACCCCCTCAGCCACTCTTTTGGCAAGTGGAATTTTAAATATAAAGCGAGAGTTAATCAGCAGCCAGATTGAAGCATTGCAGAAAGATAGCGAAACTGCTTGATATTCCTGAGAACTCTGGTGGCTGTTTTATGTGTGTTTTAAACCACGCTGTGCTTGATGACCTTGTAATGATGAAGTCTGAAGGGAAACAGAGACTGAATCATCACTTCTGAGACGGATGGTTTCGGCAGCGGCTGATGCTCTGTGCACGGTCACGGGAAAAATGGCTGTTTTCAAAGGTCAGGACGTGGATCTGGCACCGGGCCCAGCTACCTACAAACATCTGCAGAGCTGCTGTGGTGGCTGCTGATGAGCAGGACGCAGGAGGAGGTGGAGATCCGGAGCCAGATGTGCTCATTAGCAGCCGCTTTGCCCCCAGTGCCTGCACTTCCCAGAGTTTTGCCGTTCCCCCCACCGCTCGGGGATGTCCTGGGAATGACACGAGCACAAAACAGTGTGGTTGGCTGATCAGGGCTGAGATGGCTGCAGAAATTGAAATTAGGGGTGGTGAGGGTGTTGTGTTAGTTGGGGAACTGAGTCCCACATCCTCAGAGATCCAGCTGAGGTACAGGTGGGTCCCAGCTCCTGAGTGCTCTGCCTGCCCCTCCTCGAGAGCACACGACATTCAGCAGTGCTCGGGTGGCAGAGCAATGGGGTGCTGAGGGAGCTCAATCCCAAAATCCAGCCCTTGCTTCTGGCCCCTTTGTTTGCCACGCTGCCCTGCCTCGAAAGAAAGGGCTCCTTTATCCCGGGCCGCAGGCGGCAGCCTCGACCTTTCCTGGTGTCCCCCGTGTTGCTGGCAGTGCCCAGCTCTGTCCCTGGAGCTGCCAGGAACGCCTGATGGCACCAGGCTGCCTGCAGGCTCTGTGCCACGCAGAGGAGTCGCCAGCTCCCAGGTGTCTGCCTCAAGGCTGTGCTGTCCTTCCCTGCTGCCAACTCCTCCCTCCCGACCCCTCCACTCCAAACCCCTGTAGGTTCCTAAAAGCCTGTGCAGGGAAAGCTCTGACCCCTCTGTGTTTGAGCCTGGACCCCACACGAGCGGTGGGGCAGGTGTCTGGGCAGGGGAGTGGATTGCTGCCGTGGTGAGGCAGAAGAGCTGGCAGCAGAGCTGGCAGCATCCCAGGGAGAAAGTGAGGGCAGGGAATTGGGAGCAGAGTCCCCCCAGCTGCCAGCATCGTGCCTGGAGGGAGAGCAGCTGCTCAAATGGGCAGCCAGGGCCTCCAGGGACGGAGTCCAAGTCCCAGGCAGCCACTGGGAAAGGCAAAGATGCATCACCTTGAAGGCTCGTCCTTGGAGATGCTGGCTACTCTCTAGTCTTGAAACGGCACAACCTGGCTTTTCTGTTTTTCAAAAGATAGCTGAAATATTTTGGGTACTTGATTATATAATTACCTTTTAGCTGCTCTGAATACCGTGGCTTAATTATTCTGGATTCCACTGTTAAATAATTAGAGCTGTCTTGTTTACTAGTAAATTTTCTGTTTGTTGCTCCAGGGTGATTTGTTTTATACTAAATTAAGTACCCAGGGCAAGTAGCATTCGAGTATCCCAAATGCCAGCAAAGAATTGGGTTGGTTTGTTTTGCCTCTGGGCAGGATTGAGACGTTTCCAGAATGGACATAACTAACGAGGTGTCTCTTGGTTTAAGATCCCTCTCCTTCCCAAAAACAAAGCTTTCTTCTGGTTTTTTCCTTTTTCTTCTTTTTTCCCTTTTTTAAAAAATGTTTTCTCTTTAATTCCATATTGCTTGAATTGTACTTGGAGTTCCTTCCAAGCTGAGGATTGACATAAAAATTTTGGCTTTGCCCCTGCACTACTTGGGTAACTTGGGATGAGACTCTCTTCCCCCTTGGGACATGTGCTGTCAGCTCTTCTACCAGCTCATTGAGTTGACTATTTCTTTGTGTTTTGGGATCACTGTTGCAGCCACAGCTGTTCTGAAACGCTTGGACAAAACTTGTAGGGAAAAGAGGAGGCTTAAGGGATGCTCAGGACTCAAACTGTAAGGATTAAAGTAATTTTTTAAGAAGGTTGTGGGTGAGAGGAAAGTTGAGCTGATTGTCAACCAGCACCCCCAGGTCCTTTCCCAGGGGAGAATCACAGCCATTAAAATAATGAGTGTGTTTTGGAGATCCCAGGTTTTGTCACCCAGCCAGCTCTAACTACGGCTCTCTGTTGACAAAACCCCTCACAAACACACTTTATCAAGAACGTCTTTTATCTTAGATGAGGAGGAAAGCAAAGCAAGAGAAGGAGTTGTCTGCAGAAAAGCCTCTGTCCCTCATTTATAAATGTCTGTGCAAAAAACAGGGTGCAAATAAAGCAGCCACTCCGTGCTGCTCAGGTCAGGAGCTTCTACCAGCTGCAAGAAATGAGCCAAAGGCAGAATATTGACCCAGAGGAGCAGCAACAAACCCATTGCAAGGCCAGGTGAGACCTTCCTTCCCTCACAGTGGTCAGCAGCAGTGGCTTCTGAGAAAACCAGGGAAATCTACAGGGGATTTATATTTTTCTCCTCCTACATGGAGATTTCTGTGTCACCTATTCATCTGGGTGTTTTTTTCAAGCCTCTGCAATATCTATTTAGGTGCCTGGGCAGGGGGAGGAGTGCATGTCCTGCAAGGCTCGGCAGGCAGTTTGGAGTTTTATGGGCAAAGTGCTCACTCAGTTATTTTTAGCACGTTATCACCGGGCTGCTTTGGATTATTTAATGTGTGATATCGACTCCCTCCTCCCCCCCTGCAGGCTGGACCTGCTGGGAGGAGCTGCCTGCTCGGGCTGCTGCCAAGCGGGGAGAGCATCACCCATCCCTCTGCCTTTTGCAGAGCCCGATATCAGGCACCAGTGATGACTTCTCTGTGCTCGCTTGGAAGAATTTTGCCACTCTCTGGTTTCTGGACCCCGCTGATAAAGTTGTTGGAGCTCCCAAGTCAGGTCGGGGAGTGCTGCGGCTCTGCCGAGCTGCGGTGAGCGATGGCCCGTGTCCCCAGCCGGTGACAAATACAGCCTCACACCCCAGCGAAACGCACTGATGGGAGCACATTTTTCTTCATTTGCATGGGGCTGAGGCGTTGGTGCAGCCAGCTCAGTGAAATGGAGCTGCTCGTGAATCCCTGCAGCTCAATCACAGGGCTGGGCACGGGCACGGGCTGGGCTGGGTGGGTAATTTGCCATGGCAGGTAGCTGCTGCATTTCGGGGTTTCAGACAACTGATACTGTTTAGCTGGAAGATAAACCTTCCACAGCCACACGGTGATTTAGGAGCTGTGGGCAAAATGTATGGGAGTTGGGTATCTGAGCTCATTTAAAGGCCTTGCTGCATATTCTTATTCCTACAATGTGGCAGTGAGCCAGTTTTCATAGATATTTAAATACTGACAGAAGCACTCAGAATAAAAATCCTACTAGGTGACTGTCTGCATCCTTAAACTTTTAAATTCTTCTATATAGCCAGCATTTAAAAGCTTAATTTTCAAGTCCCATTTGTTTGAAATAATTTAATGAGTCCACATTGCTTTTAACAACTGAAGATCTTATTTCAGACAGACCTTTTGCAAAAAGGTTAAGCATTCTAATCACCGGGAAAAGACCCTAAATTTGAATTTATTTGAATGGAGTTCAAGTTTGAATTCTCTCAGGACTCTCCAGTGCCAATGGATCCATCCCTGGGAAGAGGGGGATGCGCCCCATGGGATGCTCGTGGTGGAGGAGCACCACAGGGCCCTGACACTGCCAAGGTGGGACCTGCTCCTGTGAAACGTGTCTTTGAGAGGAGGATTCGCCCCTGAGAGGGGAAAAAGCTCAAGTGGAAGAAAACCACGTGTTTGGGTGGTTTCACATCTTTTCTGATCGGTGGGATAGGTGAAGGGCTCTCTCTGACTGCAGGCTATAAACCTCTGCACAGTCACGCCTGTGAATTGCAGTAAATTGTTACCAACACTAAGTAGAGAGAAATGTGACTTTTTATTTTTGTTTATTTTTTAATCAACCCCGTGTAAGCCCGTGCATACATCTGTCACCAGAGACCCTCTTCCTTTTGCCCTTAATGGCATTTCTGCTGCCAGCCTGAAGATCGACTGTCCCGGGCTGGCATTTTTCCAGTGTCAGTTTTTCTTCTTGTCAGCTTTTCTCTTCTTTCTTTCCTGTTTTTTTTTTCCCCCCTCTTTGGTGACAGTATTTCTCTGTTCAGCCTCATTCTGTGCTAGACTCTTCCCCACCACAAACCCCGTGCTGGGATTTGGCTGCACGTGCTGAGGAGAGATAGCAAAGCGTGCTTGGAAGTGGCTTTAAATGCTCAAGCACATGGGAGACGTCTGCTAGCAAAGGAAACGTTTAACTGCACAGTAATCGACAGTTCAGTGGATTTATGGAAATAAATCTGACTGCGAGTCAGGCCTGGAAGGTATAAAATTGTGCTGGAAGGAGAGGTTTGTCAGACGGGAAGTGCAGGAAATGGCTGAGCTCGAGAAGGAAGAGCAGGGCAGGAGGACATGGATTTGGGGCTTTGTTTTGTTCTGCATTCATCCATCAGGGTCTGGACTTGTTCTTTGTCCCTGTCTAACATGAACAGCAGTGTTCACTCTTGGCCTGGCAGCCCCAAGCCCCAGCTCTGTGCTGCTCCTTCTGCCTGGACCAGCAGCTCGACTTGTGCTTGCACATCCTGCAGCCCTTCCTCCTGCCCGCTGCGCTGTTTATAGAGCAAGCCTGGGACATGGAAAAAATCCAGGCAGAGGATCTGTTGCCTCTGTAGGTCCTGGATGTGGGAAGCTTTTAGGATCTTTAGAGTGCACAGGGCTGGAGTGTGTCTGGCTTTCCTGCAGCCCCAATCTGGAGCTGCTGTGTGCTGGCACAGGGCATGGGCTCTGCAGCCTCCCTGTTGAGGAGGAACAGAAACCTGCTGTCCTCACCCCGCAGAGCCCACCTGGTGGTCAGGACAGCAACTGGACATGACAACAAGGCATCCAGGGAAATGGAGAACGGGAGCACCTTTCAGGCTACGAACATGAAAGGTCTGAACATCTCTTGTACCCAAGTTTTTCGCCTGCCTCAGACAAGGCAGCGAGCGGGCTGACAGCCGGGGCTCGCACTGCACCGTGAGCTGTCAGCGCCTTAATTCATCCACACCAAAAAAATCTGGCTTGGCCGTTTGCCTCAGACCTTCCTGACTTTGCTTTGTTCCACAGGGCAGCCTGTCCGGAGCTGCAGGGATCCAACCCTGCCCGTGCCGGTCCGGGCTCAGCGTGAGCAGCTGCGGCTCCGCTGCCGTGCAGAGTTTGTGTTTTCCTGTGCTCGCATCTCACCCCAGCTCCAGCCCCGTGCCGGGTGGAAGCTGCAGGCAGGAGCCACGCTGCTCCAATGACACCGAGCTGTTTTCCAGGAAAAGCACTGTAAAAAGTGCTAGCAGCTCAACTGCATGAAATTCAGTGTATTTCGTCCTAAATAATGAGGGCTTGTAGATCTTTACTCGGGCACATTACGGAATTTATGGGGTGTAAAACACTTTCAGAACTGACAGTGCAGAGATCAGAAAACACTGTTGTGCATTTGGAAATGCAGAGCAATGGACGAGGGTTGTGCTGGGAGAGGTGTCGTGGTGTCAGTCCCTTCCCCAGCTGAAAGCAGAATTGTTGAGGCAAATAGTGACAGTCCTGAAATCATCATAGAACGGGTTGGGTTGGGAAGGACCTTAAAGTTCATCCCATTTCCATGGGCAGGGACACCTCCCACTGTCCCAGGCTGCTCCAAGCCCCATCCAGCCTGGCCTTGGACACTTCCAGGGATCCAGGGGCAGCCACAGCTTCTCTGGGCACCCTGTGCCAGGGCCTCCCCACCCTCATGGTAAAGAATTTCTTCCTAAAATCTGATCTAAATCTCTTTCCTAGGGCCCCAAGTGGAGCAGCCTGGTCAGAGGCTGTGAATTTTCCAGTGGATGATGCAGCTTTTAATTGGGTTCAAATGCTTAATCACATCTATGGAAATATCAGGTAAACAAAACCGAACTACTCCAGTAATCAGAGGTGGCAGCAGCAGCTCTTGCCTTTTCAGATTCCTTCTTGGCCTGGTAATTTAGGGGAGAAAATCAATTATGAACTGATGGAGATGATGTGAGTTTGGCCTTTGGGGGACGAGGTCTCTGCTGCAGGTGCTTCAGCCAGTGGGAATTTCTCTGTCTTGTTTTGGTTCAGTTGAAAAAGCAATGACTGCATGGGTGACTTTTTTTTAACAACGTGAGTGATAAAATATTTGGGAGTCTGGAAATTTAGGGAAAAATGGAACGGTTTAATCCAGGCAATGAGATCTGGCAGCAGTGTATTGAAATATCGGACTGGTGTTTTCTTGCAGGTCAAGCTGTAGATAAGGACACAGATAAATTGGTTTTCTTTCCTGTCTGTTGCAGTAAAAGCTCTTTTCTCTGGAAGACTTTCTTAGGCTCTCAGGAACTTGGGGGTAAAAGAAGGTTTGTGGAATAACTCAGCAGAGCTGTGGAGCTGCACCCCCAGCCCCAGCAGGTGGGAACGGGTCCTGGTGGGGCCAGGAGGAAGGGTGGATGTGGCACAATGGAAATGCCTGGTTTGGGAATGTCTGCGGGGTAATGATGCGAACATTTTGCCATTAATAGAGAATTCAAAGACAGTGGCTGGCGGAAAGAAACTTAAAACAGCCCGAACAGGTAAAATTAGCAACAGTGGAGGAAGCAGCAGAGATTTCCAAAGCAGGCACTGGGGAAGCAGGGACAATAAAACTCAGTAAACAGAATGCAAAGCTGTTTGGAAGGTGGAGATGCTCCTGAGAGGTGTTTCCACCGTGGAAAGGCTCATTCTGCATCTGTTTGTGCATTTAAGATGGCCCAGGGCAAGATTCAGAGGCGGGTTTAAGTGTTGCAGCTTTGTTTAGTGCAGCAGAATTTAGGACGCTCATCCTCACCTTGAGCCTGCAGCTGCCTGCTGGATGCAGGGTGTGAGTTCTCTTCAATTAATTACCTGTAATTGTCATTAAATGAAGGAGCAGATCTCACGTTTTCCTTGGCTGTGCTGTAGAACACCTCCAGCCTTCCACTCTCAGTGGAAGAGAGTCTGGAATATGGAAATACTCCATTTATTGTTCAGCTTTGCCTCGCCTTCAACGCAGCCCCTGTTGGTGAGAGAGGCCCTGCAGGAGCTTTTCCTGAGGGAAATTTCAGCTCTGAGTTTTATTTTCTCAGAATGCCTGATTACTGCGAGGATTTACCTTGGAGAGGAAGCTGAAGAACAGCTTTTTTCAACTTTTGGTAGTCAATAGGTTCCCACATTCAGTTCTCAAATGAAAATAAATGATTCTGGTAAAAGATTCTGTAAGAAATTAAGTTGGTGTTAAATGTGGATGAATTATTATCTTCTTTTTTTATCCTTGTTTAGGCTATGTAGGGAAGAGACTACCAACCAAATGTGCAAAATCCAATGTTTTTCATGTAAATAATTTTCCTGATGGGCTTTAGCTGCTGTTCCCTTTTACAGGATGAAAGCTTTCACCTCTTCTCCACCCCAATATCTGCATTTGTGTTTGATTTCCCAGGGCCAGCTGCCCAAGCATTATCCCAGACCTTGCAACCCTCAGTCATGCAGAACAGAGTGTGAATTCCTGAGCTATCCCACCCATTCCACTGAGGCAGTTTACAGAGGAATTGTTGCAAGAAAAGTTGGTATTTTCCCTGTCCATCCAATTACTTTGTGGAAAAATACTCGGTGGTTTTTTTTTGCTTCATCCATGGAACCCAGGTTATGGATGGGTCCAGCGAAGCTCCCAGCAACCCTGCTGCTGTAAATCTTCCATTACCTACAGCCAGCAATCCACAGTTGCTTTGCAGTTTAATTCCTTGCTATTATGATGTTAAGAATTAGTTAAGCTGCTCAAGAACGATGCCCTTAAACCACGTTACAGGAGTGGGTTGGGCACGGGTTCTGAGGTCTTTGTTTATGTAGCTGAGGAGTTTCCTCGGATGTAATCCATGGTTTGCCCGAGCTCCAAGCTGAGCCCTGCAGAATCCAACCCCACGTTTTTGCGGCAGGCTCTGAAGTGGTGACATTGCTGTACGAGCTGCGTGGCAGCTGTCAGGTTTGTATTAATGGCATCATCTATGGAGAGCTTTGATGGAAACGCTGTAATTGATGTGTTTGTGAGCAAGGATTGGAGCGCTCGGTGCTGGAGGGTTCAGCACTGCCTCTGAGCAGCAATTCTCCAGCATTCCCATTTATTTCTCTCACTCTTACCTCGTTTACCCACAGCTGTACCCCTCAGCCCAGGCCACCGTGCCTACAACATGAGATTTGGATAATAGGACTAAACCCAAATTCCTGGGTGGAGGGGAGGGCTGTGCTGGTGCTGCTGTTTTTCTTCTAAATCAGGCTGTTTCTATCCTGATTTTCCTGATGCTGTGTCAACGGATATTTCAAAACGGCTTTAAATAAGTGCTTTATTCTCAAGCAATTTGACTGTTACCATTGTAGTCACAGCTGTATCTGGTGTCCTGGCATGGAGCCTGGAGTGGCTCAGTGGGGCAGAGCTGAGGGGCTGCAGTGTCCCAGGGAATTGGTGGTGTCTTGGTGGAGTGGCAGGAAGGTGAGACCCGGTGGGGCACAGCACACTGACCCTGTTTTAAGAGCTGTAGAGACTGGGTTAGTGGGGATGATCCCTTTTTCTCTGGTCCTAGTGTTGCCTTTTCCTGGTCTTAAAATGGAGAGCCAGACACAGTGAAAGGGGTTTTTCCCTCGGTGTTTATTTAGGATCCTTGGTGCCCCACACCATCCCAGTGGAGCGCGCCCAAGTGCCCCCGGAATGCCCCCACCCCATAAATCGTGTGTACAACTCCCAGGCCTTGCCAATGAGCCCATCTATCAAAGATTGGCCAGGGAGAGACTCGAATGAATCCCCCACGCTGAGGAATCTCCCCCCTGGCTGGGCCTGTCTCAGTTCCCAGGGTGTGTTCCAGAGAGGCCCTTGGTGTCTGGGGCTGTCTGACCCTCAGCCGCGGCTCCCAGGGTGTTTGGGCTCCTGGCTGAGCGGGACACGGGGGGTGAGACTGAGGGAGTTACAGTGTGGGGGCTGAAAGCACTGAGGGGATAGAAAAGCTGTATAAAAGGCTCTATAAAGGGGTATATGAAAGGGATATATAAAAAGGCAAAAAATCATCCTGGCTTCACTAGAACCATGAGCCAGACACAGTTAGGGTGATAAAAAGGTGTTTCCTTTATCTAATGATCCTTAGGTGCACAATTCGCCAAGTGGAAAACGCCAAAGGTGCCCCTGCTGCAGAATGCGTACACAATTTTTACAGATTTTGCAAATTAGCACATCTGACAAGAGTCCCCAATTAGAAGCATGCTGGGTGAGGTCACCCCCAGTTCCAGCAGCTTCTAGATCCTCCCCTCTCAAATAAGCTTTGTTTATAAAAAATGTGTCTGGAAGAGCTGGTCTCAGCCTTGGTTTCTAAGGAGAACCAAGATAGCACAGCGGTCTTGGAACGAGTTTTGTCTTTCTGCCTGGGAAAATACTGAAGCTGAGTTGCAGTAATAGTCCACAGAGCTACAAATATCTGTGTAAAGAATACAGAGACTATATAAAAGAAAAAAAAGGCAAAAATCAACATGGCATCAGGGAAAGCAGGGTCCGGGATGAGAACATGGCTTTTGCTGTGGTTACAGCTCATGCCTGACGTGGGTGTAGGTTCAGGATGTGGGTTTGGGCTCGTTTTCCATGCCCATTTCACACAGGTGGCTCTGTGGGGCATCTCTCCAGAGCTGCCAGGTCCGGGTGGGGACATGCCAGCCTGATGGGCAGGGGGTGCAGAGTGACCGGGGGGGATTTAGGAAGCTGCAGCTGGGACAACGCCCCGACTGCCGGGGATGCTCCGGCCAGCAGCATCCAGTGCTGTCCCAGCGGAGCCAGGGACGGCACCGAGCTGGAATTCTGCGGAGTTCAGCTCATCCGGACCCTTCCCACGGCGTGGCCGTTCAAAAGCAATTAGCACCCTGCCAGGCTTGGCCACAGCCGTGCAGGGGACACGCCGGGCAGGGGAGGTGACAGGGCTGTCCCTGCCCCTCGGGCGGGCACCGGGCTGGCGAGGAGGGAGCGTGGCACTCTGCCACCATCCCCTGCTCCTGCAGGGCTCCGTGCCCGCATCGCTCCTCACCGCGAGCGGGACAGCGGCCAAGGGGAGCAGGGGATGTGTGAGATTTAACAGGACGGGACTTCCCAAATGCAGCGGGCACTGTGGCCGTGCTCGGCTTCCAGGGCAGCTCCTGGCACTGCCTCCAGAAAGCCTTTCCAGGCAGGCTCTCAGTCCACGCTCCCATCTGTTGGGAAGGGTTTGGGTTCCTTTTGCATGCCCTCGAGCCTAATTTGCACATGACGAATAGTGACCCAGCTGTCCGTATGCTCCTGCAGGTGAGACTCTGCCTTTAAGTTTCCGAAAACAAAGCCCCGAATTCTGGTGGCTCTCCAAAAGCTGTGCTCCGATCGTGCCACCTCAGCGCTGGGACTGGGAGCACTCCTGGTTCTGGGAATGCTGCTGCAGCCAGCCCGGCCTTACACAGCATCACCCCGGCCCCAAAGGTGTGATTGGCGTTGAAAGCAACGTCAGTCAAAACGGGTGGTTTCTGCAGTACTGTGATCTGCTTGGAAATAACCTGCCCCTGACTCAGAGGGGAGCAAAAGAAGGGACAGAAAATTGCCTTTGTGCTGGATTTAATATTTACATCTCAGACTTTGCCAAATAGGTTTGTTATTTATAGCGGGAGCAGCAGGAATATTCATCAGTTGCCATGGACATATTAAGCTCACCAAGTACAACAGTGAACCACAATCTGCACTGGAGTAATTTTAAAATGCTTTCACGCCGAGCGAAATAGTTTGTATTAAATTTAAGAGTTAAGCGCTGGGTTTCTCCAGTGCCGTTTCTGGGATTTCAGATATAAAAATGGAAATGCTTTATTGGAAATTTAATGGGAAGAGCAGTGCTGTACACAGGAACCCTAAAGAACTCCCCGTCACTAGGCAGCGTTCGGGAGCGCAATTTACGGGGCTTAAAAAGCAGAATATGCAATGAGGATGCCCAGAATCCCATTAATGGGGGTATATTTTGGACGAGCTGAAATACTAAATGTAAAATAACATTTTGTAATTTAAATGGAAGCATATTTAGGGGCTGGGTGCTGCCTCATTGCCGTTGGCACCTGTGTTGGAAGTGTTGGTTGGTGTGTCTGACCTGAGGCAGTAATCACACATGCTCTGAGCAAATCCTCCTCTTCTGCTTTTGGGCAAGCAATCCTCATTTCTGAAATGCCAGGCTTCCAAAACGTTGCTGGAGATGCAAGTTTTTCTTTCTCAGGCTAATTTAGGGAAAGAAAAGACAGGTAAATTACCCAAGGCTTTGCAGTCAGAGCCTGTGCAAAGGGTTAAATCTGGGCAGGGAGATCTCAGCAGATATTTCCTGGTTTTCCACTGAACCTGCCCTTCCCCTTCCCCAGCCCAAAGAACAAATCCAGCAGTAAAAGAACAGCTGAAAGCTGTCAGGCTTTAATACCCACAGATAAGGTCATTCCTTAGGGGAGACCTGCTCAAATGCATAATAATATAACCAGGCACTGTAAAAGACACCGAGATATATTAAAAGATAAAATAAAGCAGACTGAAGTTCAAACATAGAAAAATCTAAGCTTTATGTGGTGGAAGGTAAAATATTCTCACAGATGAGTGGAGGCTCTCGAGAGAGGAAATGTTTGAAAGGCCTGAGAGGGGGAGAAATCCTTGGGGATGAGCATTAGAAGACTCACATGATCCAGATAATGCAGGAGGCGGGTTGGGAGGGGGCCTGTGGGAGGCTGAACTCAACTGCCGCAGTGACCAGGGGGCCTGGAAGGGCAGTGATGCCTTAAGTGGCCACCTAAAACACAGAGACTGGACAGGAACTAAGAGAATAAAAGGAGGGATTTATTTGAAGGCCTTCAAAGGCTCACCCTGGGCAGTCCAGAGGCTCCACCCCAGATGGACCCTGGGTCACGGGTTCTTCCCACTTTGATAAGTTTGGTTCATTTGCATCTCAGGGTTCATTCTCCAATGATCACCTCAGTTCATGATGGAATCACCCCGAGTTTGCCCCCCTTGAGAGGCTTTGAGTTGACACATTTGGGGCCCGGTGTCCTTGGAGTGGGAACCTGCAGAGGTTTGTTGTGTGTGAGCAGCAGGAGAGAACAGCAGCTCCCAGGGCACGAGGAACTGCAGAGACACACACCAGGCAGGGCAGGGTTTGGAAAATATAAAAGTTAAAACCTAAGGCATCAGCAGGAGGGACTGGAGCATCGCTCTGGCCACCTGGAGGAGCAGCAGGTAACTGGGAGAATACCCAGTAATAGAATAATAACCCCAAGAATAACCCTAAAACCCAATAAGCCTCCTACTGGAGTCTCACTCGTGGTGTGGCACAAGCCCTGAAGGCCAAGGCTGTCTCCAGGGGCTCTGGGATTTTTTTTCTCCATTGTAGTTTGCAATTTTTGTATTAAAACTGAGAAAGTCCGAATTTGATTGTGGGTATGTTTTGAAGGGATTCCTCTCCTAAGCCTTTTTGGATTAACGTTGGCACTTTTTTGTTGTTGCTTTTTGTCTTTAACTTGCAGGTTTTTAAATGCAGCATCCTCCTGCAAATCCTCTCAGCGGGACCATAGCCTGGTCTGGAAGCTCCAGCTCAGAGCACATGTTTGATAAGGTGTCAACACATTTAGATAAGGTGTCAGGACATCCATCTCCACTGGGAAAGGAGCCTGCTGCTCCCTGGTTTTAGCTGGCAGGCCTTAATGAAACCCCTTCCCACCACGTGTCTGAGGAAAGCCCCGTGCTGGACTGTCCTGCCATCCGAGGGGGTTCAGTGCTACCCTGGCTCATGCAAGGCTGTGCTCTTGGATGTGCTGAACAGCATTTCCAACCTGGTATTTGTGCAGAGGCCAAGAAACTGTTGGTGGGACAGGGCTCAGCATCCCTGGCTGGGCTGGGAGCGATGTCTGTGCCTTGGGGGTGGTGAGGGACAGTGCCAGCAATTTGGGGGGGAATCTTCTGATTTCTGAGAGAGCTGAAGGCTGCCGGGACCTCTCAGCACCGGGATCAGAGCAGGTTCTGCTTTGGGAGAGCAGCTCAGGAAGAATTCAAGGATCAGTTTTGTCGATGACACTACCTGCACTCGGTCCAATACTGTGAAATTTTAATGGTTCCATGGTTCAAGGCACAAAAGTGATGATGAGCTGGACTTGGGGAAAATGAGCTTCGTAAAAGTGATATTGCAAATGGAATTGCAGAGTCGGGAGCGTTACACCCTGTTAATTAAACTCTTCGTCCTGGCTAAGTGGTGACCTGGTCTTTGCAGGCTGCAGGTTGCTCAGATTCCTCCCAAACTCTTCCCTGCTGCCAGAAGAGCCTGGAACCCTCCCTGACAAGTTTCCCTTTGCTTCTTCTTTCCCTGAATGGAAGTTTGGCGATTCTCAAACAGACTGAGATCTGCTGCAGGTGTTTTATAGTTTTAGCGTGGATTGTTGTGCTCAGTGTGTGCAGTTTCTATTTCCTTGCCAGCAATACATTGGAACGAGCAACCCTCCACTGCTGCTGGATTCTCTTCCCTTCCACACAATGTGTGTGGGAGGGATTACTTCCCTGAGATAGCATTGCAACACAAGAAATCCCACAATGAGCTCCTCAATGTGTTTTTCTTATAGAGAAAACAAATACGAAGAAGAATGGAAAAAACCCCTCATGTTGCAGTTGTTTGGTTTTGTGTTTTCTTAGTGAGTTTTCACTGCCAGCTTCTGCCAAGCCAAAGGGGTGTGCAAAGTGAAAGTAGAGGGAGAAGTGTTTAAAAAACCTACTTATAAAATTCAGCATGTCTTAATCCTTCAAATGCTGTTCCTCCTCCCTGAAGTGCAGGGCAAAGGGGCTGAATTAACTCTCCAGATTATGTGTAATTATCGGAGCTAAAGTGTTAGGAAACAAGGCTAAAACACGGTGCAAATGATCCCTCCTAGGTGTGCTCACTGAACACCTCCTGCTGCCCTTCAAGGTCTCTCCATGCAGCAGAGAACTCCAGCAGGACCAGTTTTCCTCCCTGGATTCTGTCTTTAGCTATTCTGCCCAAACATGAGTACATTTTGTCTAGACAAAGCTCACCATTGACTCTAATTTTAGACTTCACCTGATTTCGGCTATCCTGCAATATTAAGCACACCTTTTCTGAAGGCTGGGAAATCCCAGCTGTGTGTGATGTGGTTAAAATGGCTCTTGTTTAAGCAGGAATGATCTGACTTGGAAAAAAAGAAAAGATTTATGAGACCTCTCTGGATGTAGGGAAGTCATCAATGAGGTTTGTGTGTATTCACTGTTTCCATTTTGTATTCAGGAGGCTTAGCCCCAGCTATTGCAGAAAAGTTGGGGAATTACCACTTGCAGATAAATCTTGTGTCTAAATTGTACTTCTTGGTTGCTAATTTTGCTAATTAAAATATCTATCACCCATGCACGGCCTCAGACGGATTTAAAACAGGAGCATGACTGTCTGTAATTTAATGAGGAGCTGTGCATGATCCTCAGGTTCTTGCCTGGATGGCTGGGCTGGAATTCATCCCTGTGTTGAGGCCAGGATGTGAAAGGTGTGCTGGGTGGGTTTGGACAATAATCCCCATTCTCGTGGAAGGGTTTGGTGATGTCACCCCTGAGCCACAGGGTCTTGTTCTCCCTTGGAGGCACCGATGACAGCAGGACAAGGTTAATGGGTTTAAGTTAAAGATTTAAACTCAGCATCAGGAAGAATTGCTTTGCAGCGAGGGTTGTGAGGCACCGGAGCAGCTTCCCAGAACGGAGGTAGATGCCCCATCCCTG
Source organism: Mohoua ochrocephala (assembly GCA_013398855.1). Taxonomy (NCBI): domain Eukaryota; kingdom Metazoa; phylum Chordata; class Aves; order Passeriformes; family Acanthizidae; genus Mohoua; species Mohoua ochrocephala. Next base: position 88,529 of record VZTA01000366.1, on the reverse strand, counting down.
GAAATGCTGAAGATGAGGTCGGACAGGGCAACCTGATCTGGTTGAAGCTGTCCCTGCCCGTGGCAGGGAGGGTTGGGCTAAATGACCTTTAAAGCTCCTTTTCAACCCAAACCATCCCAAGATTCTCTGATTCTGACTCCTACCTTGGAGCTGCTGACAGTGAGATGACAAAACCCACAAAGCTCTATTTGCCCACAGCCTGGAGGTCTCAGGGTAATGTTTCTTGTGGAATTTCTCATCAGATTCCTGTTGGCTTGTCTCCTGCGGGAGGAGGGGCTATCCTGCACAGGAGCAGGACTCAGGCACGGGACCCTGCTCACCTCGGGGGCACTGTGGGACACCTCCTCTCCCCCTGGGAACTCCCACACGGGACCCCCACCCTCTCACCCTTGCTGGCCTGAGGCACCAGGGGATCTGTTTTCTGCTCTGCCTCTGCGTTCCAATGGGAAAGAGCATTCCCTGTGCACTAATGTGCATCATCAGTCTTTCAAAGATGCTTGATTTCTGTTTGATTCTTAATTATTATAATAGTTAAGGCACTTAACGTGCTTTAGTGATTTACTTCATTTAATTGGGTGTAGTGATTAGAATATCTTTTATATTGCCCTCGCTGCGGTTTTAATTTAAGATTATAATCTCATGGTTCTTTTCAGCTCCTCTGGCTTTCATTTAGATACTGCTTTTCTTTTCTGATTTCATTTTGTTTATTCGTTTTTCCTGCTGATTCAGTAAACACGCTGCTAGGATGATTTCTTGGGAAACCTGAGTGTGGTTATAAATTCTCTCATTTCTGCAGACATTAATGAATTAAAAAAAGATATGAAAATGATGCATGAGCCTCTGGTCAGCCTCTGGAGCTGTCTGTTGCTTTTTGCAGTAATTTGCTAGAATTAAAAAAAAGAAAAAGAAAAAAAAAGAAAAATTATTCTCTTGCTGGGGCATGTGGAGTAAGGAGATGGAAAATGGTAATGCAATGTCCTCTGAGTGTGTGTTGGTGGGACATGTCCTGCCTTAGCAGGTTATTTACCCAGTGTGTGAGATTCTGGTTTTGGTGCCCAGAGCAGGAATTGCTCAGGAGAGGGGAATCCACATCTGAGGCTGCAGGTTCAGCCACCACTGCCCTGTGCTGAGGACACCAGCACAGGCTCTGGGGACGAGGGTGGAGAGGTGGCAGTGCTGAACAAGCTTATTCTGTGTGATTTGAGGAACAAACAAGCACCTCTCTGCAGGGACAGCATGGATTCTCCAAATTACTCTGACATGTACAAATGCCTGTTCTTTTCTCCTCTTGGCGCTGCACCAAGTCCCACAGATGATCCAGCTGGTTTGTCACTGTAGAAATACGCAGTGTCTGTATTTTTTTCTCTGCTTCAGTGCCAAATTCCAAGAGTCCTCCATGGCTGTAGTGCTCCTTCCAGAGGGAAAGGGCCAACACGGATTCAGGCACGCGCAGGAGCTCAGAGGACCAGCAGGTCCAGCAGGAGAGGAGTGGCTGCTTTGTGAGAAATTCCCACTTGCAATTAGGCTGGGAAAGCTGAGAGGTCCATTTTAAGGGCTGCTCAGTGCTTGGGGCTTTGCCCAGCTGGAATCCATGGAAGCAGGAAAGTGTTTTATCTGCTTTCTCTCCTCGCCAGCACCGATACTGCAGCAGGAGCAACAGGGTTTGCTTGAATTCTAACAAAGAACCAAGATTACAAAAATCCCAATCCTTTGGGTCTTTAAAATGTACCAGAGATCCTATTCAAACAGAATAAAGGATGGGATCTCCCGTGCAGGGCTCCTGGTCCTGCCCAGAAGTGGCCACTCCAAGAAGGGAAGCTCCTCATCCCCCGCGTCCCTCCGGCACCAGCGGCACCCGGGGCTGGAGAGCAGCTGGAAACACAGGGTTCCTTTTTCTGCCAGGCCACCTGATGAGGTGCAAGCCACTGATCCATGCAGGGCCTCAGAAACAGTCTGTGATGAATTAGTTATTTCTCATCTGCCTGTCTCATCACACTTGTGTGCCCCTGCGTGGAATCGCCTCCCCGGCCAGACCCCGGTGCCTTTCATCCCTGAGAGCTGAGCTTTATTCTGGGAAGGTTCCCAGTGAAATCAATTAGGTTTTGTGCAGATCAAGGTGCAGCTGAACACGATTTCGGGTACCTGAGCCTGGCTCTGGGTGACCACAGCCTCGGCTCAGGCCATGCTGGAGCATCCCAGCCATGCATTGCCATGGAACACCAAAATAGCCCCAGTGCTTGGAGCTGCCAAGCACCAGGCCTGTGGTGCACGTCCTAAAGCAGTTAAAGTGGTGTTGTGAGTGCAAAAATATTAACAAATCGTTGGTTATTTAAAGGGAATCATTTAGGGCTCATCTGGCTAATGAGGAAGAAAAAACAGAGCTGAACACTTGCTCTGAGTTGCAGGGAGACGTCTGAGATCAGCTGCGGTAGGAAACTATCAGGGTGCACACCTCGTTAGCTCCCTTGTGTAAAACTCCTTATCTGCCTCTTATTAGTCTTTCATTAATTAAAGCTCCAGAATTCAGTGTTTTTTTGTTAGCTGTTCCCTCAGCATGAAATTCGGCTAATTCTTCTACTATTGGAAACAAAGCTCCCAGAATGAAGTTTATTCTTGCAGTGTTCTTGCAGTTATTTATTTCACATCACTGTCATGCATGGATGAATTTATATGATGCTCTGATGACCTTTAGAAATTCTTCTGATTAAATGCTGTTCTACTTCATTATGACATTTCTGTGCTTGTACTACCCGATTTGATGTGTACAGCTTAATAACACAACTAGACATGAATGCTAATAACTTTACAATTCATTGCATTGCTATTTTTTAATGTAGATGAATTTTAAAACAAGTTTCTCTTGCTGCAGGCTTACATGAATCATATAAATTAGAAGGTAACAAAAGAACATATTAGCATTTGTTAGCCTGGATGCACAAATTTTGTAGTAACCATTTTAATATGTACTACAACTTTTCCAGCCTCAAGTTTAATATGTACTACAACTTTTCACCCTCGATTTTTCAACCAACATCATAATTGAATTGGTTTCCTTCTTGCCTAAGGATAATGATTTTACACTGATGGAATCATTATTAGATTCTGAGGATTATACCGATGATGCCTGCTTTACATAGAGCTAAAAAAAATTAAAATTATTCAACCGTAAAACACTTTTTTTACACAAAGGCTACTGTAAGTTGGAGATAAATGAATTAATTATTGTGTTTAGAGTTGTTGTTAACATCCAGCATCCATAACTGGAGCCAACTCCCTGCTGCAGCTCCCTGCAGGGGGTGTGGGGGGCTTTTGGAAGCCTCATCCCAGGGTGTGCCCTTGAAGTGCTGCAGGTGGGCAGAGGCTGCGGTGGAGCTGCTGCTGAGCAGGCACGTGTTCATCGAGGCAGGAGAGGGCTTCTCCACACCTGCACGGGAACCAGAAACCTCCTCATCCCCGGGCACAGCCTCCAGCAGCGGGAGGAGGAGCGGAGGAAAGGTGGGAGAGGGGAAAGGAGGAGGCGCTGCCGAGGTGTTTTACTGGGAGGGGGCCGGGTGTTGGTTCAGTTTGGGTTTGGAAGAGCTGCCCCTGCTCCACCACATCTTCCTGAGGGGTAAAATGGCTTGGGTTGGTCCAGAGTGGGTGAGACCCAGCTCACCTGCATCCATCTCTGCGCCCTGCACATCCGAGCGCTGATTCTGGGCTGGAGGGAGGGGAAAATAACCCAGGCTGAGCAGAAATGATGAATTTCTGCTATCCTGAAACCCATCAACATTTCATGGGTAATTACACTTCAGGCTGCAGAAATAGCTGTTGAATTAATTGATTTTGCAGTTACATCCTGACGTGCTGAGTGGGTGTTGGTCTGCGTGGACGTGTCAAAACAACGTCTTCAAAAGTCTCAGGGGTGAAAGACATTTACCTCTGTCTGTTGAGTAATCAGCAATTAGAATACAATATAAATATCAGAACCCTTTCATCTGGTAAAGAGCAAGAAAAGCCTTTAAACACATGAAATGTTTTTGCAGTTTTTACCTGTCCAATATAAAAATGCCTGCAACTGAAATTCGGCAAGTAGCCCCTCTCCCTCTGGCTTTCAAAGCTGGAGGTTAACCTCAATTAAAGAAATATTTTAAAATCATGTTTCTTTAAGCATCTGCTTAAAATCATTTTAAATCACAGGCTAGAGACCAGTCAGCACAACTCCAAGGGACTGAGCTCCTGCGTGGTTTTAAAAAGCCTTCGTGCTTCGTGCCTGCTGCTGGATGTCACTGCTGAGGTCAGGAAACATGATTGCTTCCCTCGCTGCAGCTCCAGTCAGTTTTATTCGCTCCAAAAACAAGAGGAGGGAGCTGCAGCAGCTGTAAACTCGCACTTACTCCACTAATTGTGCACAGAGTGATCAATATATGAAATCAAATGCTACGTCCGTGCTGCACTGAAACATGACCCAGCTCCTGTGCTCCTCGGGTTCTTTAATGGGGCTTGGGGAACAGCACGGAGCCCCTGGTGCGCGTGGTTCAATCGTTTTCCTTAAGCTGAGATGTAAACTTGTCTCTAAAAGAAAAAACAAACTGACCTACAGGTAATGGAGCTGCATTGAATTCGTCTCGAGCACACGTTAAATTTTCTTGACACCATTACCCTTTTCCTTAGGAAACTTCAGAGCGGTCGTGATTAATAATGAAAATAAGGAAAAACAACCTGTAAAAGCAAACCGGGAGAACTCAGAGGCCCATCTACTTTCAACCTTTTGCTCTTTGTATTCTCAGCAAAAGAAACAAAATCTCATCAAGCTTTCTTTTCAGCGTTGCACAGGGCTTTAGACTATTTCCTATGCTCAGCTCTTTGGAACAACAAAACAAAATAATTAAGGTGTTTCCAGCAATGTTAAATCAAGTCGATAGCAGGAGACAAGATCTCCAGATCCCAACCCAGGCTCTGCAAAGCATTTATTGAACAACCCGGGCTAAATTGTTTAACCTATTTTCTGCTGCTCCCCTGCCTTTAAAGTGAAGGCACATTACAGCTTCCCTGCCCCGGCATCAGTCCCTGGGGGTGCTGGTTTGTGTTTTGGGGGGTTTTGGAAGCCAAGGCCTGAAACCATGGAAAATCCAGAGGCCGTTTCCAGCCGATTGATGGTGTTTATATGGACCAGGCTCACCCTCTGTGGCACCACAGTGCCAAGGCACAGGTGAGACACCCCTGAGCCTCAGCAGGGTTAATTCAAGGTGTAAATCCCCATCTGCCTGGCTGCTGGGAGCAGAGCAGCTCAGAGGGCACTGCCCCACAGCACCGATGTCTCTGTTGCTTCATCAGCTTCAGGACCAGCACCAGCTTTGGGGTTTTCTTGCTCCCCAGAGCTTGAATTGTCCTAAAAATGGGCCAGATTTCTTTAGGTCTCTAGCAGAAGAACAAGATCTGTTGTTGCAGTAAAGCCTCATTATAGACGAGGTGTTATGTTTCATAAGGGATCAGTCTGTGAAGCATCTGTCATTGCTCTGTCAGAGAAGGTGGAGAGTGGAGCTGCAGAGAAGATTTAAGTTGAATTTGGGGGATTGGGCGTGATCAGGGACTTGCTGAAGCCTTGCCATGTGCTGTAATTAAAGGGCTGCTGTCAGAGGCCAAGCAGGCAGAAAAATCCTTCCTCAGCTGCCGTGAGTTCATCTTAACCTCCAGCCTTTGATGGAGAATTAAATTTGAAGGTGGAAAAGGGAACGTCTCGTCTTAGGGATGCTGTGGTGACCGTGGTGTGGGTGTCCAGTGTGCACAGGCACGGAGGAGCGGAGCTGGGTCCCTGATCCACCACCCAGTGCCCCAAATGATCACAAGGCTCTGCAGGGAATGTGCTGCCAGCAGGAGGGGGAAGGCTGTACCCCAGCTGTTCGGCTTGAACCACCAAATCTGCTGCAGCACTAAAGAAATCCTGGAGCACAGGCTTGGAGAAGACCTTTCCCTTGGCATGGGTGATCCCAGTGGGGAGCTGTATCGAGAATGGCCAAAGGAAAGAGGTGTCCCTGAGGTCACTGGGCAGAGCAGGCTCCCGAGCTGTGTCTGTGCTGCCGGGGCTGGGGTCGGGGTGTGTGGGACTGGCCAGGATCCTGCAGAGTCCCCCTAAGGAGCTGGGAGCCATGGCCACGTTTCAGCCATTTCTGCATCCTGCAGCTGCCTGCTCGGGCAGGGAGAGCCATCACCAGCCAAAAGGGATTCAAAACCCTGCAGGTCTGACAGGGATCACCCTCACAGGAGGGACTAAAGGACAGAGATCTCCTGTTGCTCTCAGGCCATGCCTTGAATCATCTGGGTGCCTTCTGCTGGGCTTGTGGCCTCCCTCTTTCCAACGAATAGGATTCAGCATTAGCTAGGAGAAAAGATTTATTCTGCTGTTGTTTCCTTCCCGAGCATTTCCTTTGGTGCAAGTGTGAATATTGACAAGTGTGTCTCGGAACGTGGGAGCTCACGTTGGGCTGAGATGGGGCCTTGGTGTTTAATGTACAATGCACTCAGCTTGGGTGGATGCATTAATCATATTCCTATTGCCTTTGTTATGGTAATGGCAGGAACAGGCTCTCGGGGTTTTTTTATTAAAAAAAAAAAAGGAAAACGGGTTGGGTTTTTTTTTCAGATGCATTATATTTCAGCAGCTAATGAAGAGGAAATAATGATGACTGTGCACTGTAATATGTATTAGAGCACTAATTAGACTATAGCAGAACTGCTTACAGATGTCTTTTAAACACCTGCTTGGTAATTTTCAGCCCCACGTGCTCCTCCCTTCAGCAGAGCAGGCGTGGTGGGAGGACTGAGGTAGCACTGAAACACGAAACAGAGCTCGCATCAGCCTCTAATTCTGTCTTTTGTTTGCCCTGCTCTGCATATGTTTAAGAAAAAGATGGTGTGGATGGTCACTGAAGGGCCCTTCGTGTGGGCTGGGATTTCTCTTACCCATGGCAGGTGTTGGGAAAGGAGACTCATAGGTTTTCTGACTTCCTTGTGACCCCACAAAGGCAATGTGGCGTCAGGACGAGAATTCCCACTCCAGACTGTGGTCTGGCATGTCTGTTAGTGCAGAATGTCGTGTATTGTACCTCCAGCATTTGTTTATCTCTGATTTAGTTGTGTTTTCGAGCCCACTAAAAGCTCTAAATCTGGAAATAATGTTGGCCTTCATTTTTAAAGCTGTTTTGAAGTTGTCCTTTACTGTCATAAGAAACCACAAATATTTTCACTCTGTATCTTATTTGCTTTTACATTTCTGTCAATTATGTAAATAATTGAATTGTAAACATGAATTACAAATGTGCCCAAAATCAAGCAGACATTAGAGTTCCTAACTCAGCCGTACCTGTGATTCAGCTTGTTTCTCTCCACTCTTTCCAAAGGAAACCTTCCCTGCCTGCCTGTTCCTGTGTCAGAGGACAAGGAGCTGTTGGTGCCTGAGAGCCTGAGCAGAGCCCAGATCAGGATGCTGCAGGTGAGCAACTCTGATTCAAAACTTCTAAATTTTTTTATCTTTGCGATGAAGATTTTCAGCAGATGCTCTAAATCCCGAGATAGTCGCACGTTTAAATGGAGTATGACCACGTTTTTCATGGAATAATGCATTTAAAAGCAACAGGCAGCACTTTCATTCTTAGGGATGTCAGAATTTTTTTCTCTATTTTGAAGTTTTTGGTACTACCTGCAGTTTCACAAAACCCTATTTCAGGTGGTCATTGAGAGCTCCAGCTGATCTCATCCCCTCTGTGAGATCAGTTCTGCCTCACCCACAGAGGTGCTGCTGCTTTATGTGACTTCTGCTCTGAGCCCTGAACGGAGCAGTAAAGTTTGGGGAACTTAATGCAACCCCCACAGGGAGGGCAGAGCTGAAGATGAGGAGGGCTCTGGGGAGTTCTGCTGTCCTTGGCAGGGTTTGAGTCCCAGCATGGGAACAGGTAAGAGGTAAATGCAAAGTTGCACCCGATGCCACAAGCAGGTGTGGATTGGTTGAAGGCAGAGAGAGAAAAGGAGAATCTTTTCCTCTTCCTCCCTCTTCAGCAGGGCCTGTCCAGGCTGGTTGGCAGATGGACACATTTATCTGTTACAGTGGCACTCTGGGGGACAGACACATGGAATTTCTCAAGGTGCTTTGGGGCTGGTGGCAGAGAAAATCCCCGAGACTTCACAGAGTCCGATACGGATTGTCCTGAAGGGATGCCCCAGGGACGGCAGTAATGGAAGGTGCTGCCCTTGGGCTGGAGCTTTACAGGCATAAAGTAACAAAAGTTTACTCCAAGAATGAGACAAGGGACTTATCTGGATACAGCGAGTCGCTAAACATCTGAGAACAAAGCCCCAGCAGTTTTTGTCACGTTCCTCAGCAGGATAAGTGATGCTCTCAGCACACCAGGTGCCTCAGCACCAGCAGTGCTTGTGGAGGCAGCAGAGCAAAGCACAAATGCATTCATGCAAGGGAGCTGGGAGGCCAGAACCCGAGTCTGCCCGAGCCCCAGGGGGGTGTTCTGCCTTGCTGAGCGAGCCTGGTGGCTCGGTGACGCCAGCTGCCTGTCCCCACTGCCCCGTGTGACGCGGGTGGCACCCCCGGGAGCTGTCAGACCTGAGCTCGCCCGCCAGCCAAGCGCTCAACGAGTACCTCGAGGGTGTCTGAGAAAGGCAAGCTCATCTTTCCAGTGATGCTGCTGAGGCTGGTGCTTTCCTTCAGTTCTGTGGGAAATCATCTCACTGCCGTGAGGGGAAGGTGAGGGAGGGGAAGGCAGGAAACTCGAGTCAGGTGTTTTTAAATCCCACCACGTGCAGTTGTGCTGGGAAGTCTGAGGGGGTTTTGCCTCTGCTCTGTGCTGGGGTGTGTGTGTCACTGTTTGGGGGTGTGTGAGACAAATCTGTGCCCACCTCTCCCTCCCTTATGGCTTCAGAAGTTGTGTCCCCCCAGAGGAGATGGGACCATGTGCCACACGACCAGCATGAGATAAATGACCAGTCCAGAAGAGCTGAAATGAAAACCCTCTGGAGGGTATCCGCTGCTTTCTGGGGTCGGATCGGTCTCTCCAGGGGCCCTTCCCTGCCAGCTCCCCCGTGCATTTCAGGTGAATCCAAGGATCTTGGCTTGTGTTGCTGTTTAATTGCTCACCTATATCAGCACTATTCTACGACATGAGCCATATCAATCTGACCACAAACCCAAACAAAGCAGCAGTCACTCGAGTCCTTTATCTATTGGCAGGCAACAGCGAGCCCTCATCTCTTATCCACTCTGCATACACACAATTTCTCTCCAGCCTTCATCAGCACCAGGAATTCGACAGCTGAGACCAACACTTATCTCAGTGAATCCAGCATGTGTGTGTGCCCCTTGCCTGGCTGTTCAGACACGCAGCCACATCAGCGCTGCTCGTTTGGAAGGCGATGACAAGGGTCATCATTTTATTCTTTATCTCCCGCTTCACCTGCTCCTGAATGCCAAAGCAAGGCAGGAAACAGCATCCTGGGGAGCTCGGGGCTGTGGATGACAACCCCGCCATGCCTGGCTGTTCATCAGGGTGCCAGGGGGGGATGAGGAGCGGGAGGCAGAGCCGGTGCTGCTGAGGTGGGAGGGAGATGATGGGTGCCAGCCCTGCCAGCCCCTCCAGCCACCTGGGGAGAAGCCAAAGGGCAGAATTGCCATGTCAGGTAGGAAACCTTCAGCCCGGTCAAAAATCAGTTTAATTTCTGAAGACGAGGCAGGTTCAAATTGAGTTTGAATGTGTCGTTCTTCCCCCGGGGCCGTGGTTTTGGGGAAAGGGTTTCGTTCGGCTGCTTTCCACTCACGCGGCATTTACGTGCCTAAAAGGATTCAGCTGCCACAGCCTGACAAGCGCTGAAAAGCTCTTGTTAAGGTCACCGGTATCAGAGAAGTGTCTCTCCTACAACATCCCAGTGAATCGGGGCCACTGGCACTGGGAAGCAGGGACTGATGTCAAGACACTCTTTGCTGCAGCCAGGACCGTGACCCGCTGTCCCGGCACGGCGCTTTCCCCACCGCTCCTCCCGAGGAGAGCCGTGGAGCACTGCTCCAGCTAAGTGCAAAAAAAACCCCACTCTAAACATCCCTGACCTTTAAATTCAGGCTGCGGCGAACAGATCTGCTGCTAACCAGAAATCCAGGGTTGCTTTCATGTGTCTGAGCGTTGAGGGAATAGATGTAGCTTAACATGCAAATGCCGGGCTTCCTGCAGCACGGCGCTGCTTTTCAAGCTCTCTCATTTCATGCTGTTACCTCCCTCCCTGCTGTGTCTGTGAAAAGAGCCTCTCTGAGGAAAAGTTTCCCACAGACACAAAATCCGACTGATGCGGTTAAAAAAAAAAAAACCCCACGGCCAAGCACTTATAGTTTAATTTCTGAACGCGGTGTCCGTCTGCAGCCTGGCAATCAGCAGCGTCTCTGCTGCTGGATCATGGAGAAACCGGCCCCTCGCTCCCTCAGGTTTCTCCTCAGGGTGTATATTTTATATATTTGTCCTCATGTTTAAGCCAGGAAGTCCTGAATGTGGGAGCCAGGAGTCCTGTCCTGCCACAGGGGAAGGTTTTCCCTCTGGAGCAGCGATGCTCCAGTGCCCTTTGGCGTGTTCACCTGAGCATCTGGGCTCCGTGCCCGAGCTCCTGTGCTCACAAAACTTCGGTGTTCTGCACAGAGAGGGAAATAGATGTCTCATGTCCCAGGTAACGAGCCATAAGAGAGGGGAAATGGCCTCAAGTTGTGCCAGGGGAGGTTTAGATTGGATATTACGAAGGATTTCTTCCCTGGAAGGGTTATTAAGCCTTGGAACAGGCTGCCCAGGGCAGTGATGGGGTCACCAAACCTGGAGGGATTTAAAGGAGGTGTAGATGTGGTTCTTGGAGACGTGGTTTTGTGGTGACCTTGGCAGTGCTGGGTTAATGCTTGGACTTGATGATCTTAAAAGTCTTTTCCATCCTAAATGGTTCTGTGGTTCTCTGTTCAAATGCTTTGTTCCTTATCACCAATGAAAAATGCCCATCAAGCCCACGTGCAGGAGCTGCTGGGCAGGTGGGACTCACCAACAAATAATGTTTATTTGGCACTTCAAATATTTCTTGAACCTTTTGTGAATCTTTAAAGCAATGCATGAGGCATTACTGACAGATGAAATAGAGAAAATGTTTGACGTTTCTCTAATCTCTTTTTATTCTCTTCTAATTTCAATTATTTCCCATTCTAGGCCACGACCATATCATTCAATATTTTAAGCATATTTTCCCTCGTAGTGTCTGCTTATATTTGTAAGCTTGTCTGGTGTCCTGGTTTGAGACAGAATTGGGAGGAAGGCTCTGGGAGGAACGGCTCCTCTAAAGCCACCCCTTCGCACCAGCTTCGGGAAAAAAAAATCCTCAAAGGAAAGTGAAAGAAGGGAAAAACCCCTATTTATTTAACAAACACACGGGAAAAGAATAATGCTAAATAATAAAACCTCTCGCTGTGGAGAGAAAACCTGGGAAGATTTGAGAGTCCTTTCCGTGGGTGTGGGCTCTCTCTCTCTCTCTCCCTCTCTCTCTCTCTCTCTCTCCTCTCCGGAGCTGGGTGGGCTCGGGCCCCTCCGGGCCGAGGTGTGAGGGCTCCCAGTGAGGTTCTGATGTTCTGGTGCTCTGAACAGCCCAGAAGAGAAGAAGGAAAATCCAAAGTCCCAGGGAAACAAAGGAGTTGAACTCTCCGTCTCTCTCTTCCGAGAAAAGGAGCCCAGGACTCTAAAATCTTCCCAGGGAGGGGTGGCTGTACCCTGCCTTCTGTAGAGGAGACGTTCCTCCCAGAGCCTTCCTCCTAATTCTGTCTCAAACCAGTTCACATCCCAAACGTGCAGCTGGGTGTTCGTGTTCCCCAGGTGTAAGGGAGGATTGTAATCCACGAGGCTTCAAGAAAATCCAGAAATATTGGATTAAAACCCTGTCCCACACTTTCTAGCACAAACTCCAATGAAGCAGGGAAGTGGCCCCAAGCAGCAGCATCTCTTTTCCTGCACTCAAAGAGCAGGAGTGACTCCTAGGAAAGGGAAGTGCTGGGAAGCCACGCCTGGCTCTCATCTGGGCTTTTCTCAGGCTCCACCATGATTTCGTGTTCAGATGGCAGCATTCCGACCCCTCAGTCACCTTTTCCATCTAAACAATCATTATGGAGCACTCCCGAGTTCTGGCAGCACTCAGCAGGACAGATGGCCTCCAGAACATCACAGAACCCTCATCTTTTGAAGAAAGCCTTCCCCAAATGGGTCTAATTTAAAGCATGGCCTTTCTCATTTCTTCCCAGAGGACGGCTAATTAAGTGCAGAAGGGACAGCTCTGCTCCTCCCAGGGCAGGCACAGGTGGGTGTTTGATATTCAAATATTTATGGTTTGGTTCCAGCACATCAGTGAGGAGAGATGATGAACTCATTAGAATAAATATCAGTAATTGTATTGAACTCCCCTTTTTTTTCTGAGTTTACCAGAGCAGGCCAGAAAGAGCCAAGATATTTCTTGAGAAACATCTTGTGAAAAAACAACTCTAATTTTTTACTGCAGCGACCAACCCCAATTCAATCTGTGTTATCTCTCTCCAGTTCTATTAATAGCCTGCTGCCAAAATCGGTGGTTGCAGCTGAGGAGCTCAGAGAGCAGCCCAGAGGAGGCTGAAACAAAGTTCTTGTCTTGCTTTCCGAGCTCTGCCTGCTCCAATCCAGCTGTTTCTGGCTGCCATTTCCCAGCTGGATGTCTCTGGTGGGAAACTTTATTCACTTTTCCTCTTGTGCATCAAAATGGCTCCGAGAGATCCTTCTCCTCCAGGCAGGAAACCCTGGAAACTCTGGATCTTTTCAATTAGCTGCATTGCAAACTGATTTCCAGCCTTGTCTCTCTCCTCTTACGTGAGCTATAAAATCCCTTCTCTCCTCCCCAGCTGAACTAAAAATGGCCATTTTTTTAACGTGCTTTTTCCAAGCATGTCTACATGGCAGAAACGAGGAGTTCTGGCTTATCTTGTGTTATGTAAATGTTTTTGTGCTTCCCAAACAAAGTTTTTCTATCCCTTTGATCCAGCTTTCTCGCAGCCAGTTCAACCTCCAGAAAGAGTCAGGAGATTCACGGAGATTGCCACTGGCATCAGTCCTGAGGAAAACTGGAGGGAGAAAAGAAAACTCCAAATCACCGAGGTAAACGGCTCGTTTAGAAGTGGATGCTCACCAAAGGGAAAGGTTGTCTTCCAGTGTCTTTTTTAAGCAAATTTTTCCTGAAAATAGCTGTGACCAATATAAAACCAGCATTTGAATAGTGATAAAAGATGAAAGTGGTGCTGTTCCAGCAGCCTGGGAGGTGGCTGTGCCCCAGACTTGTGCTGTGGGCAAGATCTCAGAATCGCCGGGGTTATTTTTATCCTCCCATACTTTTTGTGCCTAAAGTTTTCGCTGATTGCTTTGGGCTGTGCTGGCAGAGGGTGTGCAGCGTTCTCAAAATAAACTTTTAGGACGACTTCAAACTCCTACAAGAAGAGGTTGATTCCAGTTTCACCGATTTCACAGCGTTATTTATTATTAGAGTTATTTCACAGAGTTATCATATAGAGTGATATGTCCTAATTATAAAATTAGGACCAAAGCACCAGTACTAGGGGGAGGAAAACCAGCAAGCGCAGCCTGGAGATAAAAATGTTTAATTACACTTAAAAGTTACCATACAGAAGATACAACAGCAAAGATTGTGGCAGTGTTTTGGGTAGAATGAGAGCACAAAGTGTGGCCGAACTCCTGGTTCTGTGCCAGTGGCCAGGACTACCAGCATGGCTCCTATCTGGAGAATAAAAAATAAATATATATCTATATATATGTGTGGGGGGGGGGGGATTTATATGGGGATTGGATATGTGTTTGCCTGGGTGTTTATCAGATCTGATGCTGGAAAAAAAAGTGTATTTGTATTAAAAAGCAACCAGCTGAAGATGTTACTGAGGTCATGGGTGTGAAGGGAAGAGGAGCTGCTGCCCTGGGAGTGTCCTCCTGGAGCCTCAGGTGACGCTCTGGAATCACAGCCAGCAGTAACACTTGGCAGAGCTCTGCTGGGCCTTGGCCCTCCCCTGGTTCAGCGGGGCTGATTGATCAGCCCCAGCCTGCTGAAGTCGGGGTGAGGGATTCATTAGCCTGGGATCAGGCCCTCAGCACTGGGTACACTGCTTGCTTCAAAATAGGTAATTAATGGTGCTTTATTTTTCACGTTTCCAAGGCAACACAAACCCCCAAGACTTTGTTTTCCAGACCATGAACCGACGCTTTTGGCTGCTGCAGAAGCTCCCCCATCTCGTCTGGAGCTGCTCTAAAGGTACCAAAGCCACATTTTTAGTCATTACAGTCTATTTACATCCGATATCCAAAAAGTAACGATGATCAGACGCTGCTGCTGAGATGATCTGCTCTCACTGCAGATCATTCAATCAGCAGAGAGCTCTGCTGTTCAAATAGATAATTAGTGTTGTGACAAGTGTGACTGTAAATGCCTCAGTTTGGTGGCAATGTTAGGAAGTGTGACAAAAATTAAATTATTTGTCTGCCTTAAGCACGGCCCTCCTTGGATTGCTAATGAGGGAAGTTCTTGTTAAACACGTGTCCTGTTCTGACTGCCTCCTTTACAGGTCCTGGGAAAATGATTTATTCTTTGTGTCACCAGGGGCAGGAAAGACAGGACTTCCCCATGTTTTCTCTGACTCGTTTCTTTTTGTGTCTTTACCTGATGTGTTCCAGCACAAAAGAGACATCCCCCAGGGAGAGCGATCCCAATGGACCCCTCTCCTGCCCGCCCATATCCTATCTTTAGAAGGAATGGGTGTGGGAAGGACATTTAGGTGCTCCAGTCTCAGGGGAACGTTCACAGCACCTGCCCTGGAGGTGACAAAATCCACCTGCAGCTCTCTGTGGGGCTGCGGGGTTCAGGGCTGCCTCAGGGAATGTCCCCACATGTGCTTGGAGGTTCCTGCATCCCTGTGCAGGATCAGGAGGCTCCCAAGGCCCCGTGTCCCTGAGCAGGAGGATGCTGTGGAAGCAGAGAGTCCCCCCACAGCTGCCCGTGGCTTTTGTTCGAAGGAGTCACTTTTATTTTGCATTTTCATTAATGGCTTTGGCAGCTGGGTTTGGGTCCCACCTTTGACTGAGGGGATGCAAACCCTCCCTGTGTGCTGCTGGGGGGTTCCAACCCTGCACCCTTGGCTCCTAACGGAGCGAGGAAATGAATCCCTGTCCCTCCTCTGGCAGTTCTGCATCCCGAGGGGTGCAGGATTTGGGAGGACGGGGGCTGAGCAGGCAGCAAGGAGCTGGGCTCACTCAAAAGTTTCTCTTTCCTGATGGACAATTTCAGCTGTCCCCCTGTCCTAGGATTTGTTTTGAGTTTAAACTATCATGGGCTGAATTAATGCACATCTTGAAGTTGCATCCTTCCACAGGCTCCTAACGGGATGCTTTTGATTCTTCCTTTTTCAGCCTCTGCCAGTGCCTTGATGTTCTCCCCCCCAAAGGGAATTAATCGCTGGGAAGGAATGAAGAGCACAGCACAAAGAGCAGGCATGGTCCAGACCTCACAGGACTAATTATGCTCTTAAAGGGTAAGAAAATAATCTTGGGTACATTGGGAAGAAAGTGTCTCAGTAATGCTGCCTGGGGTTACGGGCACGTCTCCTGTATTTGTGCATTTGGAAAAAAAAAAACCCACTTTCAAAGACACTTCTTGACCTCGAAAAGATCAGTGAGGAGCTCAAGGAAAGAAATTTAATTCCAAGCGAGTTTATCAAGTTTTCTTGACCCTTAAGGATGGAAAAAGCAAAGGAAGGATGCACATGAAGGTCCTGTGAAATTCTAATACTAAAACACTCTCGTGCACAAACTGTGAAGTCTGAAAGCAGAGTTCAAGCCCAAAGCAAACGAAGAGCAGGGTGTGAATTCCAAGGAGGGCACTGCAGCGCGGCAGCTCGGGCTCTGCAGGAGGGCGAACGAAAGGAAAGGTGTCTGTCTGTTCACTGAAACACCAAACTTTGGGGGGACAGCTCCGTGGTGCAGCTCCTGCGAGGCAGGACAGAGGACTGGCGGTCAGAGCCACTGTCACGAAGAGGAAAATGGGGAAATAGATCCCAAATTGTGACGGGGTCATTTGAGAGTGGCAGTTGTCTGTGTTTGTGGCAGAGGATGTGTGCACAGACACGCTGGTGCCCTCTGAGGGCATCTCCTAGGGACAGTCCCTTGCCCTGGCACCACCTGCCAGCAGGAGGAAGGGACAGTGGCAGAGCTGGCACAGNCCCCAGGGGTGCCAACGAGGTGTCCACATCCTGAGCCACCTCGGAAACACTGCCCAGCCAAAGGTAAGACTTCAACAACTGTGAAACAGAGCTTGCTGAGGCTGCTGAGGAGGAGTTTGGCTTGGACATTGAGAAATCCTGCCCTCTTTCCCAGGCTGCACCTCCCTCCTCCTCAGAGACCCAAGCTGTGACCTGTGGGATTCCTAGGAAATCCCTTTTCTCTGAGGACAAGGCTGATCCCCAGAGCTGCTGAAGATGCACCACGTCCCCCATCCCGTGGCAGCACCTCGATTCCAAGTGCCTCTTTTTATCCACCAGCCCTGATAAAGCAGCAGCAGCAACGTGCACTCAGGTCCCCCTCTGCTAAACACATCCCTTTTTATTGCTTTTCAGGAGTTCGCAGCATTAGCATAAAACAACCGAGGCGGTTGTTTCCCCTAAGAGAGCTGGGGCCTGTTTACAAACTCGTTTTATTTTCACAATATTCCACTGTTATTTATTTCAGGCAGAGCTGTCAGATGAGTGCACCCCTGATGCTGGACAGCTTGCTTTATTGCCTGTTCTGGAGACATAACCTATATAACCCGACAGGCACTGCCCACATCTGCCTGCCACCCCTGAAAGGCAAATTAAGTCGAAAATGGAGATCTCCAATATTTCTTTGGGCTGAAGTGATATTAGTTTGTAGCTCATTTTGTATTCACAGAGGAGCCTGCGTGTTTGTAACACACCCCATGGTAAACTGTTCAAAGAAAAAGTTGGGCTTTTAAAAAAATTCTTATTCCAAGTACCTCTGAGAAATGCAGGCTTTGGAATACAGCTCTGGTTTTGGACGGGGAACTGAAAAGATTGCAATTTTTAAAACTATGACTGAAGCTTACCATTCTTTCTTATGAGATTTCAATTATTAGCTGTGACAAAGTGCTGGTTATTTTTGGGGGAGCACGATTCCAATGGAATGGCAGAACCACCTTCCCCACCACCTGCAGTTCTTGTTGTACAAGCGATTCTATTCATGGTTTTCACTATTATTGTTACTTTTATTCCTTTTTTTTTTTCACCCCAGGACTGAGTTGCTAACTTGGGATGGTCACGGGAGCTGCTCTGGAGATGCCTGCAAGAGGTCGGCTTATTCCTTACTGCTTCTCCACCTTGTGCTCCTGCACTTTCCCATTGACAACTTGTTTTTTATCAATTCACTGGAGAACCAAGGCACTTCCATTAATGCAAACATCCCTGAGCTGAATTAACATGATGTGAGGAAGAATGAGAGACCAGTTTAAAGGAAGCCTAATCTGGACAGTGGGGGAGGTAGAGAAAGGCAGGAGGGTCCACCTACAACCATCTGAAAGGAAAAACCTGATTTACTCAAGAAAAATTACTTCAGCCTTGTGTACACAGCTGTGATCTGTTGGGATCATTATTACCCTTATTGCAGCTTCTGGATCAGCTCCCTATTTTGCAGGTAGAATCCACTCTTTAAAAACTTAGAATAAACAGCTGTGCTGTGCCTGTGCTCCCAAGGAAAAGGTTTCAGTGCTGCCAAGTCTCAGGTTTTGTAGGAAGCTGCAGTGTGTAAGGAACAGGCAACTGCAGCTGCACACAGGACCTGCAATTTAATGCTCAATAGAGATACACTGAATAAATTATTATAAAAAACCAACTCTTCTTCAGTATAATTCCACTGGGGCTTTTTTCTACTTTAGGGAAGAGGAAACAGCCTGATTGGATGGATGGGAAATGAAGCCAGGGAAAGGGAGGTGGGTTTTTGGCCATCCTGCTGCAAGCCTGTGGGCAGAGGTGCAGCTCAGAAGCTTGAGCACAACCCTTTTTAGATGTATTAAACCCCCAACATGTGCAAATGTATCACAGGAACAGGCAACAATACTTTTGAGATATTCTATTATCCCTCAATGTAATAAATATTTTATTAGAGCAATAGAAAAAAATGCATACAGATAACCATAGGATACACACACAACTGGAAGTTCAAGGATAAATTTCAACCTTTTCAATATGAAACAAGGTACTGGGTACATATCTCATGGAGATATAGAACTAGAAATCAAATAATAATAATAATTGTACAACGTAAGCGCGTGAAAAAATGGGCAGTACAGGAACCCGGACTAGAATTTTGTGAAACAAGAGTCACCCTTTGCTGCATGAAACGTTAAATATTTACTCACTAGGAACACCTGTATTGCCCTGTCCCACCCACCCCCCTGTTTGCAAGTGTCTGAAAACAACACCGGTCAGCCAACATGGAAAAGCAACGGAGTCATTTATAGCTCTCTATGTACAGTATTTACAGCTCTTGCTTACCTCAGCAGCACATTGTCTCATCTGGAGCTCAGCAGCTCGTTTGCCAGCTGAATGCGTGTCGAGGTGTTCTTTCTACAGTGCTGCCATCACTTTATTAGTCCTGGTTCTCCCCTGGTAGCTCTGTGTGTTGTGACAGCATTGTGAAATTTAAAAAAAGCCCGGTCTCTACGAGGAGATGCTTTGTGTCACGTGAACATGCTGTCACCTCTCTAAGAGGTGTCTAAAAGGCCGATTGGACTAAAGTCACAAGTCTAGAAGTCAAATGGACCAGGCCTAATGGAGCTTTAATTTACTGCTACAGAAGAAAGCACAGATTTCTCTACAACAGCAAGCCTGCAGTGTGGTTGGATCACTTTTTATTATACCCTATAGTATTGCCATGAGCTCCCCAGAATCATGTGACAGTGGCGGGGTGCAGCTGGGAGCCAGAGCGGGAGGAACAGTTCAGAATCACTCAAAGAGCAGCAGAGAGGAGAGGTCTGACTGTAACTCGGAATTCAGGGGAGCCAGAGCAGGAGGAACAGTTCAGAACCGCTTAAAGAGCAGCAGGAAGGAGAGGTCCGACTGTAACTCGGAATTCAGGGGAGCCAGAGCGGGAGGAACAATTCAGAATCACTCAAAGAGCAGCAGAGAGGAGAGGTCTGACTGTAACTCGGAATTCAGGGGAGCCAGAGCGGGAGGAACAATTCAGAACCACTCAAAGAGCAGCAGAGAGGAGAGGTCTGACTGTAACTCGGAATTCAGGGTGTTCACGGTGCAGTGTGGCAGATAAAACGAGCGAGAGAATTTGGGGCTGCAGGTCTGGGAGCACCATGTCACGAGGGAGGGAGGGGGTGGCTGTCCCTCCTCATAAGGCCATGGTGCCACTGCATGTCACCAACGCTGCCACTGCATGTCACCAACGCTGCCCGCTGGGCGCTTCCGCTCCTGGAACACCCGCAGGAGGGAAACCAAATCATCCTGAAGGTGGGAGAGCTGGGTTATGAACGAAGAACTTGCTTAGGAAAGGTAAGGTGGGGAGATGAGGAAATGAACTTCGGAATTTACTGATGGAGGGTGGGAGTTTGAAAACGTCCACCGAGAGGCCTCCTCCAACCACAGCTGGGAGATCATTGCTCAGGAGCAGCACTGGAGGCCTTTGCCCTGCTCCCAGCTGGCATTTCTTGCTCCATTCAGAGTAACTCCCACAAAGGGCAGCAGGAAAATGATCCAGACCTCCTGGGTGATGGCCCTGCCTGGAGAGCAGCCACGTGGGGGCCGTGTTACCCTCGGACCGGTAACAGCCACGTCTCTGATTCCATCTTCTCCACGCCAAATGTTATTTTAACAATGAGGAACAGACCCAGAACACTTCAGTGTTGCTGCAAAAATGGAGTTTCTCGCTCCTCCTCATAGCCCTGACCGTGTGGTGCCATCCCTCCCTCTCTCTCTCACACTGTCTCTGAAGCATGTAACATGTAAACTCCTTTGGTTCAAGTATTAAGGCATTTTAGATTCCTTTTTAAAGGATTTGCTAAACTTTACACGGTATTTTTACTTCAACTTACAGTGAAATATAAAGAATTTAAAAACACGTCAGGATAGAAGAAAAAACATGCATTAACCACTGCAGGTTTTTTTTTTTTTAAAAAAGCACTTTAGTAACCAATTCCTTTTTTTTTCCCAGCAAATGCAAATGTATCAGCACAAAACGGAATTAAGGGCCAAGGAAAATATTGTTGCTAAGAAGCTGGAGACACTGAAGACACTCAAGACTGATGGACCAGAACCTCTTGCATCCATACCTGTGACAAAGGAAAAGGGTCAGGATTAAATGAAAGTGTGAGCATGTGCTGTGCCCCATTATTGCTCTTCCTAGATGCTAAGCAAGAATTACTGCAATTTTTATTTCCTTACAAGCACCAGAGATCTACAAAAATACAGTAAATATTTAAAAATTACAGAAATGCCCTGCAAAATGCCGTGACCGTGAATGGTTTAGGTGCTCTGGTTCAGCTGAAAAGATGGTGTTTGGTCAAAGGTTGGACTCAATGGTCTTGGAGGTCTTTTCCAACCTTAATGATTCTGTGATTCTACTTTCAAGGTAGCAATTCTTTTAAAAAAGCAGAAAAAGTAATAAACTTAACATTTTTAATACCGATTTACACGGTAATTTGCCAGTTCAAGAGAATGGAGTTTGCCATGCGTAAGGGCATGAAGACTTTTAATTGCTTTCCTTTTTATTACCTTATTACCACACAACGTCAGAGTATTAATTTTATACTTTCCCCCCTAACATTAAGGGAAGCAACGACAAGCTGGGACAAAGGAAAAGTGGTTCAACCTACTGGCTAGTCTGGGGATGAGGATCTGCTCGCTGCTGCTGCCATCTCCCCCCTCAGTGGTTGCTCTGACCTCGATCAAATAATCGTCCTTGAGCTGCAGCCACAGCTCGGCCGTCGTCGTGTCCGTGGTCAGCACGTTCACCCTGCCCTGGCTGCTGGTCCTGTACAGAACCTGCAACACAGGACACCCCTCAGCACCCGCCCTGGAGGTTCTCTGTCTCTTACAAACAAAGGTTTCAGCTTTCAGGAGCGATGGGATGAAAGAAAAGAGCTGATTTTTGGTTCATATGCCAGGGCGGAATTACATTTAGAGGAAGAAGGGACCATCAATCAAGGCCTTTTATTCCAGATTTAATTTAAAACGGCACAATGAATGATAATACGTATTATATATTATTTTTATTATAATAATATGAAAAAATGGGCGGTGGGACACTGGAACAAGCTGTAAACATGTATTTCTTGCCAGTACAACTCAGTGGGTAATCAGGTCTTCAGCCTAAATCTTTTATCCAGGAATATATCATGTGGGATCCAGCTGTACAGAGCTCATCAGGAACAGCCTCAGCTATTCTTTTACACACACTTTATGACATATTTAAATACTTCTACATTTGTGTGTTGATCAGATTTAGAGCAGATGCAACAGCGTAATTTCTGTCAGGGAAACGAGCACGGCCCACAGCAGGTAAGAGGAGAAAGGGTTTAAAAATATCAGTTTAATATATGTGGTAATATATAATAAATATACCTGGACAGCAACGGAAACTACATCAGGCTAAATCTTTTTGGTTTCTTTCAAAGTTCTATCCATTTGGGTAAGTGTTACACATTTAAAAGAAGTGTTACAGATGTGGTAAGTGCTTAAATGTTGTAAGATCCAGGTGTGGGTGGGATCCCGAGAGCTGAGCAATGCCAGTATGAGGGGGAAAAGGGATTAGTGGGTGTTAATGGTGAGACATTGCTAGAGTATGATTTAAAATCCCTAAAAAGGAGACCCCAGTGGAATGGTTTAGGGGTGGCGTTGTGCATCCTCTGAACATGCAAACAGGCAAGGAAATAGCAGCTCTGGATCGTTCCCAGCTCTGTCCCCACTGACCTTGTAGCCCGTGACCTCGGACTCGTTGTCCATCGCTCTGACCTCCTCCCAGCTCAGGATAACTCGGGAGTCTGTCACATTCCACACCACGTTTCCTGGAGGTTGGCTGGGTGCTTCAAACACACAGCAAAAGCACAACTTTAATTTAATTGGCATTAGTGATTTATTCACCAGCTCAGGTAATTGGCTGTCATTACATTTGGGATGCAAAAGCAGCTCCAGCGCAGGCTCCTGTCTGTGCATGTTATGGTTCAGAGGCTAAATTCCAAAAAACAGAAGGAAGGGAAAAACCAGAATGGCACATAAATGCTGTTTGTGAAGTTGAAATATCTGTTGACGGTCCTTCATTCAATACAGCCAGACAGAAACATGTGCCTCAGGACACGGGTGATTAATTAGAACAAACTCTAATGATGGTAACAGAGAATTTCTAGTTTTAGTACAGTGCCAGCAATAAGAAAATTCCTCACAACAGCCTGTTAGACAAATTTAGTCTCGGTGAGTATTCATATTTACCCACTGTGTTGATTTACTTCAAGATGTTGGTTATGTAAAATATTTGAAGGTTGTTTTTTTTTTTCCTGTTGGGTTCTTCCAGCTCGAGGTGTGGTTCTGAGCTGAGCCTGTGCCACTCCAAGTGGGCTTTGGCCAAGGGAATCTGCTGGGATTTTTTGTTCATCAGCAACCCAAGGCTGTTATTTGCAAAGGAGCTGCAAGCTTCGGGCTCTGCCCCTGCATGCACCTTGGAGCTGCCAAGCTTCCAGGGAAGCACAAACCTCTTAAAACACCTCAGGTTGGCTTCCCAGCAAACGGGTCCTGCAGTGACACAATCAATGATTAAAATCTTTTCTAAATGTGTTAAGGAAAACAATTTACTGTTGCTGTCACCTAGTGGAGGCAACTGCTGCTTAGGTGGACTGAGCTGTGCTTTGATGCTGGAGGTTCCAGCTTTAAGCACTGAGAGTGGTTTTGAACACTTGCATCCATGTGCTTAGGGGTTTTTTCCCTCTTTTTTTCCCTTCTCTTTTCAATTCTTTCACACAGGAGGTTCCCTGCCTTCTTTCCATAAGCACTCAGATCAAACCCCACCTGATTACACTTAAAAAAAAAAAAGAAAAAAAAATATTCCAAAGTCAGCCAACCACCCACAGCTATTTTTTTTTTTTTGCACTATTTGTCTTGTTCTATGCACTGAGGAAGATTTAACCTGATGTTCTAATAATAACCCCTTCTTGTAAATGTAAGAGGAGATTGTTTCACTCCTGAGAATGAAGTGTTACAGCATGTATGAGTAGTTTTCACACTGAGATATTAAAGCTGAATTTCAAAAGAAATGAGTCATCCCTGAAATCCACAACAAAATATTAAGATGACATGTGGAAAAAACGAGGGGTAATTATACATAAAACTGTAAGCCTCTGTCTGCGGGGTTCAGAAGGCTCCCGTTTGCTGCAGACACCAAAATCTCCAGCAATCATCAGAGTTCAGAACTTCCTTTGGGGCAGGTTCTGATCCACCAAGTCACGTCAGGACGTGTCCAAGGAGCTGCAGGGATTCCTGAGCCTCCTCAGGTGCTGAAAGCTGCTCTCAGACCGGAGCATTTCTCACAATTATAGAGCTGATGGACGGAACATTGGGGTTCATTTTGAGACCTTCTAAATAGGAAATAATTGTAACAACTTGGGCAAGCCTTCCCCACTCGCTTGGCATTTTACACAGCAGTATTTAAACCTTCACTTGTTACTCTGGGCTGTAAACATGCATATTTCAAATATAAAAGCAAAGATAGTTTAATTGTCGAAGACTCAATTTCAACTTTGAAATACGCTGCCAATGGAACTGAACTATTTGCATTTCTTGATATGGCAAGAGTTTCTGAGAGGTACCTGCTAGGTCCTGTGGGGGAATGTAAATCCTTCACAGTGCAAACCACACCAATCACAAATATTCAAACTAAATTAGAAATCGGGATTGATTAAAAATCAGGCATTTGAATGAAAAATCAGTTTCTACTGCAGCAGCACAGAGAATTATTTCTCTTAGCAATTCAACTAATTTATCAAAATCTTCAGACTGACATTACACTGTACTGCAATGGTTCTGCTCCCTTTATTCACCAGAAAGATCCATGGACATAATGCAATTAATTTTCCTTTTTAATTATTCCAAATAGCAGCGACTTGACCAAGGGCCTGATCCAGATCCTGTTCACACCAGTGGGGTCAGGGCTTGTCCAGTTCTCAGCCACACACCCCAAAAGTGAGGGGACATCGAAAAAGGACTGAAAATCCCTGAGCTGACCAGCCTGGCACCACCTCTAGTGAGCAGCCACGAAGATGTTTAATTAGAGAGAATTCCTTCTCCCATGTCCTGTCCAGGCTGCAGGCAGTGAGTCACTTCAGATCAGCCAGTTCACGGTAATTGTGCACATAATATATTTAAACTCTGGCAAATCTGAGTTGGTTCAGTCCTCGGTGACAGACTGACACTCATTTCTGCATATAATAATTTCTGATAAACTAACTTATTTCATAATATTAATGATACAATTCCGTCTGCTCGAGGGATGTTAATGACTATTGCAGGGAATTTGACCTTTCAGACAGACTTAATTGCGTGTTCTTGTGCCTCTGACAGAAACACTTCAAGACTGATGACCCTGGTTCTGAGTTGTATTACAACGGAGGAGCACGCTAAAAATATTTCCACTCGTAGAAAAATTAGTGCAGCCTTTGACAATCTGTTCTCCAGCTTAATTTGGCCTTTGCAGCAGCAAAGTGGCCTCTTGTGCAATTTGTTCAAGGGGGAACAGTGGACATGAAGGATTGTTTTGCATGAACTCCACGAGGCTCATTGCATTTCAAAAGCCATGCCCTAGAGAACTTATAAATATGTTATAGAACACTGAAAAATTCAACAAGTCTCCATTTTTTTTTTTCCCCCTTCTAAATAACACAGATTTTTCTTTTCAATTTCTTCCAGTCATTAGCAGCGTAATGAAGGTTCTGTGCAGAAATCCCAGATCTTCCTTGGGCTCCCCTGGACCAGCTGGGTTTTACTCACCCTGCTGAAGGAAGAGGGTGGAAGCTCTGGGCTTGATTTGCGTGACTGCATGGAAATTCAGGTCACTCCTATTGAGATTCCCAGGAATGCCACTGCTTTTATTTCCCCTCCGAGTGCTGCCACATCATTCTGCCTCTCCCCACTTCAATCTGAGGTACTCACGTGGCTTTTTGGTGGTGGCATTGACGGTGGCACTGAAGGGCCCTGCTCCGGCGCTGTTGTAAGCACGGACAGCTGTGTAATAAGCCAAGTTGCTCCTCAAGCCCGTGATTTTTATTGACGTTTCATTCCCTGCAGCTCTTACTCTGTTTGAAGATTCTTCTTTTTGGCCATTGTGCCAGTACCTAACCTAGGAGATAAAAACCAAGACCATTTAAATCTTGCATGGAATGCGGGCTGTTCACCCACAGCGTCGCACTCGACTCTTTTAAGTGCTTTTTTTGTTTTCTCCTTCAGCTGAAAAAGGTAGAAGTACATTAAAGTTTCAGAAATACGTTTACTGTGCAAAAATAAAATATTCTTTATCCATCTGCTTCTCACGCTCGCTGCTCCTTTTAGTGTGACTGTAGGAAAAAGGCAATTAAAATATTAGATCTGGCTTGAACCAAAGAATGACAAGAGGAAAAGCATTAGTTCATCAAAAAGGAAACAAGCTCAGAAAAATGTACCTTAGAAAAAAGTTTCTTTGAAAGCAAATATAATTCTGAAGAAAGGCAGTTTGGAGTTATGTCAGCCACATGACCATCTATCAGCACAAGAAGCAAAACACAACTTCATTCTGAGGGGATTTTTTTATTTTTTCCCAAGATAGAAAAAAATATCCTTCTTGTGGGTGTAGGTGGGGCAGGAGGAGCAAGATTTGGGGTCAGTCCGTGTGGTTGTCCTGCAGCCTGCACGACCCTGCTAAAGGATCCACGGCCCTTTACAAAGAGGAGGGGATTTTATTTAATCAATAGGGTTTGTTAGCTTAAGTATTTTGATTTCAACAGACTCACCTCATAGCCCAGCAGCCTCCCATTGCTCATCTTCCAGGGAATGGCTGTCCAGGAGACCTCGATGGCCGAGGAGGACAGGCTGGTGGCAGACACTCCCGAGGGGGCCGTGCTGGGCTCTGCATTGGGAAATCAACAGGGGAGAGGTGACCGTGGACATAAACCCATCCTTATCCAAACCAGCCCCATCTCCCCGAGCTGCTGAGGCATTCCCTGGTGGGACAGCTCGTGGAAGTGCCTGGGGTAAGTGCAGGCTGTACCTTCCTCAGCTGAGAACACCGTGGTGACGGCGCTGAAGGGCCCCTCGCCCTTGTTGTTGTAGACCCCGACCTTGACCTCGTAGGGCGAGAAGGGCAGGATGCTCTCGTTCCTGAACACGTATCTGGGGGTGTCAGGAGAGGTGACCACGGTCTGGATCCACGTGGTGGTGCCCAAGGGGCGGAAGGCGACCACGTACCCGAATCCTTCCCCGTTCTGCAGCTCCTCGGGGATGGGCTGGACAGAAGAACACAGAGCCGTGATGCCACGGGGATGTTTGGCAGGAGGGAAGTGCCAGCACACTCACGGACGTGCTGCAGCTGCTGGCACTGCACGTGGCATCATCCCCTCAGCCAATTAACTCTGGTAGAGCACAGCAAAATGCGCTCCCTTCAACCTATTTTAGAGTTTGCATTTCAAGAAGAGAACAACTTTCGGGTATAATTTTTGGTTTTTACCAAGTGTTCTGCTTCAAGACACTCTTCAGTAAATACAACTTTTCTTTCATCAATCCATAGTTCATAAGAAATTAATAACTGCTTGGTCAGCTGTTGGAGAATCCAATACCACCTTCGTCCAGTGGCTCAAACCTTCTTCTGATGTGATTATGGTTAGATAACCACACAGAGCAGTCAGTGCCAGGAACGGAATATTAACAGCTCTTCAAATCATTAAAAAAGGGATACATAACGTAAAGCAGTGTGAGATTGCACTGGTTAGCACTTGCACCCAGAGGCAACGGTGGGAAAGCAAGAACTGCAAACCTGCACTGCAAAGCCCAGTTCTTACCTTAACCTTCCCCTTTCCTCTTGCCCCACCCCTCCTGTCTCCTTTTTAGCATTAACATTTCTCTGAGAACAGAAGAAACCCCAGCCAAACTGAATCCCTTGGGGATTCCCATCCAGCACAGGGACACGTGACAGTGAGGGAGGGAAGGCCAACGTGCAGGGCTCCCATCACACAGGGCACAGAGCACAGGCACATCCCAGAGCAGGAGCTGCTGCAGCCACGGAAATCCGGAGAAGAAGAAAGGAAAGAAAGGAAGAAGCTCCGTGAAGGAAGCTGCTCGCCAGCAAACTTACATCCCACGTTATGACCAGCTCGGATCTGCTGCCTCCTCCCCCACTGACCTCAGACGGGGCAATTTCGGGAACTGCGGGAAGGAAATGCAGAGATGTCTGCACAGAGTAGAGACGAGGGAACACATCACATCAGCCTCATGCTCCCAATTTAACCCATACTCATACTCCCTTTGCAACCAGAGGAAATATTATTGGGTAGGAGGGGCGCTCCTGGAAAGCCCCAGCCCTGTCCCACGGTTCATCCTTCCCTGGGCCAGGCTGGGGTTTCTCTGAGCACCTGGAGAACCTCAGCAGCTCATAGATTACACCACATCTGCTGTGTTTAGGAACTTCTAAAAACTGGAGACAAGCTTAATTTTTTAATAGAGTTTACTCAGAGAATCAGAGAATGGCCTGGATTGGAAGGGACCTTAAAGATCATCTTGTTCCAGGACATCTCCCCCTGGACCAGGCTGCTCAGAATTCCATGTCCCTGAACACTTCCGGGGATGTTATGCAGATAAATTGGGAAATGGCCTCATTCCAAGTGAACTGAGGTTTTAATTGATGGGCTCTTCTGAGCCATGTGCTTGTTACATGGAAGGGTTTCACTGATCAAACACCAGGAACGAAAAATCCCTGTCAAAATTAACCTCCTTCCATCCATTAATACCTCCAGACTCTGCAGCACTGCCTGAACTGGCAGATTTTGGCACAGTAAATGCAGTTTAAATGGATTTAGATGTCATGCTTCTGTGATGTTCAGTAATGCAATACAAACTGTCCCACAGCTAAATGGAAAAATATGAACAAACTTGTTACAGGCTTTTATACCCACTGGCAATTCCAAGCTTGTTTGCAAAGAGCCAAAGACATCAACACTCCTTTTCTTTGTTAATACTCAAGATTCTTGAATTAAAAACAAATAGAAGGACCCACTAACCTGCCTCTTCAGTTCTTACTTTTTCTGAGGGCAAACTAGGCTCTCCACCTCCTATTTTGTTACTGGCAACTACACGAAATTCATATTCAACCCAAGGATTTAAATCCACTACTGTGCTTGTGAAGGTTTTCCCGTCGATCACATCCGGAACTAGGAAGAAGAAAGGGAAAAGGAAACTCAGGAACACGGTGCCAGAGACATTCCCACGGAGCCTGGCACAGGAACTCTGCTCACCTGTGGTGGCTCGCTGCCAGCCCACGGAGAAGGGAGTCCTTGCCTGGATGGTGTAAGCGGTCACAGGGCTGTGGTTGTCGGTGCCCTCCTGCCAGGAGATCTGAGCCGTGGTGTCCGTGATCTCCTCCACCTTCACGTGCTCGGGGGGCCCGGGAGAGCCTGGAATCAGATGGAAAACCAGGCAGTGGTTGGTGAAGCCCTGAGGCACCCTGGGAATCACTTCCAGCAGGATGGATTCCCATTTTTTCTTCCTCGGGGAGGAGGAGAACAACCCAGACTGGAGTAAGAACACTTGTAATTATTGTTTTACATTCACTAAACTGATCATTCCAACCCGAAACACTCTCAAGGGCAGAACAGATGACTGGGTTTTGGTTTTTATTACCAAGAACCTTTGTTCACCACATCTCTCCATCTTTTCAATGTCTTTTCCTTTAGTCCTGAATGTCCTCTTTAATCTACAGATACATCTCTGTAGTCTGGAAAGTTTTTACCTACAGCTTCTTTACTGTACGAGGCACTGGAACAATTTTTCAGCACATCTGACCAGCACCCCAAGCAGCAATTCAGTCAGACAAACTTCCTGCTGCCTTCTGGAAAATCCTCATTCTGGGCATTTCCTGGCCAAAATGCTGGGCTTTGTTTCACCTGCACCAGCAAAGGGGGTTGACATGAGCTGAGAGTGCATTAACAATGAGAAAATATTTGAAAATGCGTTGAGTAAGTGCTGATCACATAATGTGCTTTCCTAGATCAAAGCTTTTACCTTGCAATAAAATGGAGCTGTAACATCAGCAAAGAAAGCCACAATTCTGGCTCAACTGTGAACATTCCAGCTCGGAATGAAAGGGAATAATCCTGCATTAGAGGCTTTAAACCCTAGGACAAAGCCTCTCCCGGGTTCTGGCAGAATTGCCCATTTCACAGGAACCATTCTGGAGTCCCCAGCACTTCAGTCTGCACAGGCAGCAACTCCAACTGCCTCGGAGCTGCCAGCGAGTTCCCTCTTGTCAGTGACCTGAAGGACTGGCAGTGAAAAAAGATGTGAAGTCACTGTTACAACCTCCAGCTCTTCATTTCTCTGGGAAAAAAATCAGGCTTCACCCAAAACCTGAGCTGTAACTCTCCCCAGCTGCAAGTGAGAATGACACAATCCAACTCCCAGTCACTCCTCACACCATTCAAGCCACGGATTGGTTCTGAAACCTCCAACATCAGCTGTTTCTACAGCCCACAATACAAAGAAAGGTGGGAGATGTGATCCTGGAGCTGGGCTGGGCTGTACCTCGCACGATGAGGTCGGCAGCAGAGGCCACGCTGTCCACCTCTGTCTTCACCATGCAAATGTACTTCCCACTGTGCTTCAGCTGGATGTTCCTAATCATTAAATCACCTTGTCATTGATAAAAATTAAAAACTGGCTTTTGCATGTGGCCAGGATAGAGTTTACGTTTACAAATGTTTAACTGTTAGTGGCTGTAAATTTATAAGTTATTAAGATTTCTGGGAAGTTGTGAAGTTCTTGATGAAGTTAGATGTTAACTGTTGAATGTTAGTAAGTGAGAGGTTTCTGTGTTTTTCCCTGTCAGGTTTTGCACCTCCCCAGTGATTGCAATTTTAAGTTCACCCTATTAATTTAATCCCAAAGACACAATCCAACTCCCAGTCATTCATCACACCATTCAAGCCACGGATTGGTTCTGAAACCTCCAACATCAGCTGTTTCTACAGCCCACAATACAAAGAAAGGTGGGAGACGTGATCCTGGAGCTGGGCTGGGCTGTACCTCGCACGATGAGGTCGGCAGCAGAGGCCACGCTGTCCACCTCTGTCTTCACCATGCAAACGTACTTCCCACTGTGCTTCAGCTGGATGTTCCTGATCATCAAATCCCCTGATGCACTCTGTGGGAATACAGAACACTCATCAATGCACACACACCACCCCTGCAGTCCAATCTTTTCTCTGCAAAGGGAAAAGAAATCCACCAAATGAGTGAAGTTGCTCAAAAGCTGCATTGCAGTGACCGGGACAGCAAATTATTGCCCATCAGCTGCTCCAGGTTGGTGGTCTGGGAGCATTTTCCCAAAAAACACGAGGTGGTGCCCCTTTTTTGGGAGAAGTGAGCTCCAACACGGTGAGCTCAGACTGGGAACGCATCTCCTGCCTGGAACCCCCACTGCCCTCAGTGCTCTGTGACCAACCCTCTGTCTCAAAGCCCTAAAAAGAGAGAAATGTGCTTTCTGTGGCCATTACCAATTTGATTTCCAGACAGAATTCATGGAGGTTTTAATCTCGAATTTTTAAGTCAGGTTATGACAGATTTTTAAGGAGTTGACCTGTGTAGAAAGACAAAGTTGAATTCAGTCTATCTTACAGGTTATTGTGAGCACACCTCCATTTAAAGGTTGCACATTTCAGGCTAAATTTCCCATTTTACGAGCTTAAGTTCTATTCTTTGCTTTTCACTGAGTATTTAATCTTTAGTCTTTTTTTCCCCCATTGTTCTCTCTCGGATCACAGCATGTGGTTATTTCCTGGATCATGTGAAACAGAAATAAAACTTGAATGAAACTGTAACTTCGTATCATGTTAGGGCTCCTTGTGTACTGTTTGTTTTCCACATCACTGAACGCAGAACTTGATATTAAACCTTTGCTAGACGGTGTCCCTTACAAAAAAAAAATCTCCTCTTTGTGTCAGATGAATTTCTGCTTTAACTCAGTTCCAGCTGAATTTTCCAGGTGAAAAACGCCTCAGTCAGATTTTAATTTTTAAAATATATTTTAAAATTTTCATTTTCTGGAGAAGCAGCATTTTTCTTCAAGGGCAGAACCCTATTTGCAGGTGTTTTCAGCTATTTTGGCCACTGATTCAGGGGCAAACAGTAGTTTGGGGAGAAAGGCAAAGACATGACTTTGAAGTTTATTTTAGTCTTGGAAAAAACCATGAACCTTTCAAAACATTTGGTTGTTTTCCTTTGTTTCAGCACTACAATGTCTCAATTCTTTACTCAACACAAGCCGAAGCCAGTTCTGCCTGGTTCCCTTCCATGTGTGTGCCTGGTCTTCTGTGAAAGCACAGATGGAAGTTGTTTGCAGGACAATTCAGCGCTGATTGCTTACAATAAATTAAAAGTTGAGTCAAAAGCAATCTAAAATCCATCCACTCGATTGGAAGTGGATATTCAGGGGATGCCCAACATCAGCGGCGAACGCGAGCAAATCACGTCCTGCACAAACTCATTTCAGCAAACTCAATTTGAGACATCTCAACAAAGGGGAGGGGGGCTTCAAACAGAGCAGTTTTACTTGAAATAAACCCCAGCAAAGTGTTAACGCTGCATTTCAGTTATTTGTGGGCATCTGGGAAGAATCTCAAGGGACTGGGGGAGCAGCAGGAAGCTCCCCTGCAACACCCTCCCCTTTCCGTCGGGGTACCACATTCCTGCCCGGTCAGATCCAGCCTTTGGCAGGGTGGACAGGCCCAGGAGACACAGAAATCACCTTCCTGCCTTCCCCCTGCTGCCTGGAATGCAAATACAGAGTGTTCCAATGCAGTGGGTACAGCTGCTGGAATTCCTTTTTCCTGTCCTGGCTGCAGGAACGACCCCAGCCAGCGCTGGTGATCCCAGTTTTGGGGCAAGTCTGCTCAGAATTTGGGCATCTGCTTGGTCTGCCATGCTCTTTGTATAAATCACCTGGCTAACAACAAAACCCCCAAAAGCAGTAAGAGAGCCTCACATCCCACAGTTTTCCAACCATCTGGAAGACAAAGGTGGTGCTCCCGGACCATCCCAATAACTACGAGATGTTGGAGACCTCAGGCCTGTGTGATGGGGACCTCCCAGACACCAGCACATGGAAATCTATCCATCAAAAAATATAACTATCTTCCAAGCAAGAAAGCTGAAGTTATTTTTGCAACGGTGTTTTCATTTAATAAACACCCACTGTAACTACTGGAAGGCCTAGAACATATTTAGGATTATTTACTCACCATGGCCTGCACATAAGCCCAGATGGAATTACTGCACCGACCTTAATGTGATACAAAAGCCCATGAAATATTTTCATGGATCTCCTGGTAACCCGTGATGTTTTCTACTAACGAGCTCAAATTCCTCTCCACACAAATGAGAGCTTAAAAAACCAAAGCCCCTGAATGTCTACAGTCTCTAAAATCCCTCATGACAAATTGGTTTGTGTCAGGTTCCTTTGTCTGTCATTGCTGTGTTTCATGTGATCCTGAGGAGAAGCAGGTAAAAAATGGAGGTAAGAACTTAAAAACTTCAGGTCTAAAACACAGGGCACAAGAAAAACGAGTGATGGGCAGCAAGCTGGGCCAAGGGATGATTTCCTTTCAACACAGAAGAGAATTCTCAAAAGAGAAACATCTTAATTTTTAGGGAAGAAAGAAGTTGGTGCTGGCTAGAGCTGTAAGGGAAATGAAGAGAAGGTGTTTGCAGCTCACCCCTCCAACCTTCTCGAAGTGAGACGCGTCCCTCTGGAAGTCCGTGAGGCTCCCGTTGAAGTACCAGGTGAAGGTGATGTCCAGCAGGGGATCGTGCTGCACCTGGCAGGGCAGCACGACGCTCTCCCCCACGGTGACATCCATGTTGGAAGGTGCCAAGGTGATCCTGGTTGGCTCTGCAGGGAGCACAAATATTATTGGGTTATTGGGTTATTATTGGTTATTGGTTTTTTTTGCATGGCTGAGCTTTGCCTGCCACCGATATCCCCCCCCACGTTCCTCGGATGTGATCAATGACAATTCCAGTGTCCACTCCCAGTGATGCAGCTGGGCTGGGAATGCTGCCTGACCCCTCCTGCTGGAGCTCGGCGTCCCTGCATTTCCCAGCAGGAGCTGCTGGACACCGGAAAGGTGAATTTGAGCCTGCTGGGTGCGGCCAACACACCCCACAAAGCTGAATCCACAGGCAGGAATTGCCGTCCCAGAGCTCCCAGCAATCCCACTCCTGTTCTGGAGCAGGAAGCAGCAGCAGCCACTGGGCAGATGAAGAGGTGGGAGGAGTAAGGGAAGAACCTAATAAAGCCCAGAAACTGGAGGAAATGCACTTAAGGAAGAGCACACTGGATATCTGGGTCCACACATCACACAGAACATGAAGAGGGCCATTAAGAACAGCTGTTTGTTATTCCAGAATCACATTAACAGAGAAAAATTTCAGCTACTGTAAATACCGTAAAAATAAAATTTAATTCTAGGAATCCTCTGTCCATAATTCTGTTATTTGTATATAAAGGGACATGAATCATTTAGGAGCACAGGCTGAAAACACGAAGCTGTTAATTCACTGAACAAAATAATTCTGTTTGGACCTGTGAGATATACAGGATATGTAATGCAGTGGGATATTAGATAATTCTGAGTTTGGAAAACCTTTCCGATATTAAAATCTTTGGAAAAGAACATTATGAGAGAAGACATGTTTCAGATAAACTTCACAAACTCCTGGCTCTTTTCATCCAGTATCTCAACCAGCAGCCAGGAATGGACGACTTGGAGGAAGGGGCGAGATCCCTCTGAACAACAATTCTGTATGAAATTTGCTTTTGAAAGACCGTGTTCTACTGCCCATGGAGCCCCTGAATGCTCCCCTGCAGCTGGAGTTTCCACCACATCTTTTTCCATAAGCAAACAGCATTTAAACCTCCTTTGGGCTAAACAGATTTTCGACTGGAATGTAAAATTACCTCGAAGATTTTTTTTGATTGACATGTTTTTTTCATAACAAATTAAAAACCCCCACGAACTTAAAAGCATAATTGCACTATTTAGTGTTTAGAGAAGTGAGAGGAGGGAGGGAAGTGTTCAGAACTCCCTCACATCTGAGAAATATCTTTGACAAAGACAGAAAAATCCCCCAGTGTCTCTCCTCTCAACGAAGAAAAGAGCTGGAACAGCTATCCTTTTATCTCTAGACATTAAATAAATAACTTCTCACACCTTTTACCCTCTACCCAATCCCTGCAGACTCCTGAGCCTGCAATGCCAGGCCCATCCCCTCTGTCCCAGCTCACCCACCTGTAACTATCAAGCTGGTGGAGCCCTTGGCTGTTCCAAACTGGTTTGTTGCCAGGCACGTGTAGCTGCCAGCATCCCCCTTGGTCACGTTGGCTATCCTGAGTCCTCCATCCTTTAACAGTGTGATCCTAAAAAATGGCGAGGAGATTTTAAAAGTCGCAGCATTTTTAGACAGAAAGCTTTAACACCTTACTGCTATCTCAGACATTTTAAATTGGATCAGCAATTAGGAAGAAAATGAGCTCTGCCCCAGCTGAAACCAGGACAATTACCAACCTGGGGGCTGTAAAGGTTGTGATCATTCACTGACAACACACAACAAATTTGAACCCGCATATTACTTTGGACATGTTATTTTGGACACC
This sequence comes from Mohoua ochrocephala, assembly GCA_013398855.1. Lineage (NCBI taxonomy): Eukaryota > Metazoa > Chordata > Aves > Passeriformes > Acanthizidae > Mohoua > Mohoua ochrocephala. The sequence goes on along the minus strand of VZTA01000366.1, from coordinate 53,529 downwards.
AGTAACCAACGTTTTAAAGATGTGGGCATATGCATGCGTGTGAAAGAGAGAAATCCCACATGAACTCCATCTTTTTCAGCTGCACCAACTGGAACTGGAATAATTTTCAGCTCTTTTGTTGTTTACCTCAAGCAATCTTGCACAGCAACTTTGAAATAACTGTGATTACCATGACAACTCTCCAGGATTGTTCACGAACTTCCTTTGTGAAGGACTTGCAGGACAGAAAATTCCCCTCACCCCACACAACCTCCCCCAGTGAGAGCATGGAACGAGCAGGAAGGTGCTGATAAAAGACGTAGACAGAAGAAAACCCACAGCACTGGTAGGGACAGAGGAGCAGGAACATCCCCACAGCAGAGGTGACATCCCAGACAGCAGCACTGGAGGGATGCACAGGTAAGGCTGATTTGACTCCCTCTTTCTTGTCCTCCCATCTGTTCTATCCACAGCTGCAGGGACTTCTACCCTAAAACAACCTGGAGCAGCAAAATAACTGAATATCTATAAAAATGTCCACATTCATTACCAAAAGGTTCCCATTTTCCTGATATGCCCAAGTCTAAAGAGCTCCAGAGCTTTTCTCTCACATCCCATCAGCCCATCAGCGAGGCACCCAAACGGAGCACAGCACCTTGGCTGGATGGGCTTTGGGAAATGCCCTGAACACCCACACTGAGCTCACAATGAACTCAGCAGCAAACAAAACCTCCCCGGGCAAAGCTCTGCCTGCATTCGCTGGAGCCTTGCTCGGCTTTCAGGGGAAGTGCCAGCTGAGAAGGCAGCAAATGCCATCAAACTGAACAGTGCCACCCTCCCTCCCTCAGAGGAGCTGCGAGGGGTTTGCCTGCTCACTTGCACGTGCTCTGTGATTAACCTGCTGCTTTATTCGGTACAAAATTAATCAATTAATTAATTAATTAATTACGCCCCTCTGCTGCTCTTTTTATTTTCAACACTCTTGAGGTAAAATGATGTCAGTAGATCCCCATCATTTGCCCAAGCTGAGTTCTGTGGTTAAATTCTGCTCTGTTAGGTGGAAATTGGGACCAGCATGGGATGGGATAAACTCTCCACAAGTCCCCGACCCGAGGTTGTAGCGAGAGGTGGCTCAGTCTCTTCTCCCAGGTGACAAGTGACAGGGACCAGAGGAAAGGGACAGGGAGGTTTAGACTGGATATTGGGGAAAACTTCTTCAGGAAAGGGTCATCAAGGGTTCAGTCATCTTTCATCCTTCACCCTTAACTTGTCTGACCCCAAACCCACAGTCCCTAAATGCAAACCCCACACTGGGAGTCCGCCAGGGCTCTGCAGCTCCACTGCCCCTCTCCCTTAGCAGCGAATTCACCCAATCCTCAAAGCCACATGGAGACTGCGTTTTAAACATCTAAAAGCAGGAATCTGGACCCCTGCCACAGCTGCACTGCTCCTTACAATGAAACAGGATTTTTGGAACTATGATATAGGAACGTACACAACTTTTAAATGCTTTTTTCTTAATTATTTCAAATTATTTCAAATTGCATTTTGTACTTCCTTAAAAGAGGCGTTCCGGCTCTCAGTGCTGTAGCTGAGACACTCTTCCTTTGGGCAAAGGTGGTGCAATAATGAAATTAGCAGATGCAAATGACAAGCGATAACAAGTCACCCGTTAGAACAACAGACAGAAGCATCTTATTGGGGTGAGAAAGAGAGCTATAAATAGGCAGCTTAATCCATTTATAACCACAAAGCATCCTGAGACACCTCAGCTGATGTGGTGGCATTTGAGGCATTTTTTTCAAGGTAAGGATGTGCCTCACCAGTGACTTCCCTGAGGCTCATTAACTTGTTTTGGAAAATTCCTAAGTAATATTTGGCTGCACTTCATGTTAGACGGAACGTTTAAAATTAATTAAACCGTGCCATATGGTTTATAGGTATTTTAAATGTGTTAAAAGACATGAGTAATACATTTTATAGGTAATTAGAATGACATCAAAAAAAGGTGTTAAAATATCTCAATTACGGTTGCAAGCTCCTGTGCTGTTGCACTTTCTAGCTGAGGCTTCATCTACTTTGATGCAATTTTCAATAGGAAAAAAAATACAAAACTACAGAAACCCCAAGCGTTGACAAAGCCCAAGATCAAACAAAGGAAAATGCAGGATCAGGGAATAAACCTGAAAATGTCTGTTGTTTAATTAAAACCAATCACTTTCAGAATGCTCTGAGCTACCTGCAAGCCTAGCTTGCCTAAAATAATTAAGCAGAAGGCTTATCAAAACCCAGATATAATTGAGAATAATGTTTTTTTTCTAGAATTAAAAACAAAAAGCAAACAATTCACCAAAAAAGAGTCGATTTGAGAAAAATATTACAGTCAAAATAAAATCTTTACTGGTAAATTAGAAAAAGAGAAATGCTCCACTTTTTCCAATTACAAAACAGCTCAGAGCCTTTGGAAACCTTAAACCCAAAAATAGCTCTGCCCCTCCTGCTGAAGACAAAACAAAGCTTTTAGTTTACTTAAAATTATTCAGTATTCACGCTTGCTGCTGGAACACTGCCAGGGAGAGACCCAGACCTGTGACACTCAACAAGAACAACACAGCCTCTGGCACTCCCTGCATCTACAGCTGTTTTTCCAACCCATTTTGCCAGCAATTTTCCGAGGGAATTCCATTTTCCACAACCTGCCCCCTTCTGATACCCTGGCAAACGGCACAAAACCTTTTGCTCTGTAAAAGGGACCATGGGTGGAGCAATGGCCCTAAATCCATCTCCAGGTGGAATGGAGGTGGATTTAGGACCTGTTTGGTCATCAGGACACAGCATCATTGACAAACTCATCATGTCTCTCTAACTCCTGAGCTAAACTGGGGGAATTCGTGTCTGGGGAGATTCTTTTTCCTCTACAGTCAAAGGATGGCATAAAATTAATTCACACCCACACTCCTACACCGAGGTCAACAGGATGGGGAGAAGGATTAAACAACTTGAGGAGTTTGGGATTCCTGACTTGAGAGAAATGATACCTCTTTATATACTTATATAAAATCAAAATTATTAAAAAAGTACACCTCTTTATACATTTATATTTAGAGCGAGAAGACAGAATGGTGCCTCAGGAACCACCGAAACTTGGTGCCACTCATGCAGCTGTTAAACACTGCAAACTTGTCCATCCTCCCAAGGAAATGCTCTGTTGCTGAACTAACACCCATCATCCAACCAAGGAATCACTGCCTGCTTCATTTGTCGGATTATTCAGCAAAAAAAAATGCAACTGTTTTAGATCCTTCCTGATACGGCGATAAACACAAACACATTCCTTCCCAGTTCGTAACACTTCAGTGCAAAGGAGCAGCAGAGAAGTAGGTCAGAACTGTCTTTTAATATATCAATCAAATTCCAACTAAATTAAAGCAGATTAATTAACAGGAAAGTCAGCAGAAAAAAATCCTGTGCAAGTACTGGTAAGTAAATGCATTACTTTTCACATCACAGCATTTCAAACTGTAACACAAAATGAATAAAAATACTTAATTCAAATTGCAGGGAAGCTAAACCCGTTAACTATTACTTCTAAGTATCATGCAATTTTTTATCAGGAATTATTTCTTTCCTCCCTTAATTTGCCATCACTTGGCCACAATGAAAGCTGCTAAAACTGGAGTTTTCCTAAGGGAATTGCACTGGGAAATCTTTTAGTGAAGTTTTTGCAGCATCTTCCCATCTTTTTCTAGTCTTGGTAAATTTAGAAACATCTAGGAATGAAGGTGAGTTTGTTTAAAGGTGAAATGCTGCTCTGCATTTTCACAAAATCCTGCTTTTTTAACCCTCTTCCAGTCAGGTATTTGAGCCAGGGACCCACGAGAGCCCACGGGCAGCACCTGCCAAGAACAATCTGACAATTAAAAACCACGTACGTAACATAAACCACTACGGAAACCTTGGAAGGGGTTATGGCTGGGTCGCAGCACGTTTTAGCTTTTATTCTGGTTTTGGTGAGTTAAACCAGCATCAGGAGCGTTTCACCTCGGTTAAATGACTAATCCTCCTTTCCTGGCGGAAAACAACAAAGGACAACAAAAACGAACAAAAAAGGACAACAAAAATTCCTCCATCTGGAGGTGGAGGTGTCTCAGGCACCCGATAAATTTAATTCCCATTTTCTGTCTTTCCTTCTGCATGTTATCCTATGCTTTCACTTCTCTCTGCACTCCACTGCTCTTTAATGTTTAGCTCTCTTTATTCAAGATATTAAAAAAAAAAAAAATAAATCACATACTTCGCAAAATTAACAAGAAACAAGATTGCCGTTCCCAGTGCCGAGCAATTTCTCAGCCCAGAGCTCATGAATCCATTCTGAATCATATTTTCTCCCCTCCATAAGACATACCATATTCAGCTCATTTAATTAAAATTTACCGAGTCATTATCCAAATCTTCTACAGACTGAAAACGCGGCGCCATTTCAAAATAAATTACGAATACAAGCAACAGTGCCATCAAAATGAAACTCTCTCAGGCTTTACCAAAGCACTGTGGTCAGTACCTCAGCGGAACCCAAGTTCTCTGATGACAAGAAATTGAAGTATTTGTACTTTATTTTTATTATTCAAATAGGAGTTTTCTTAAGATGTGTCAATTTTATCCGTGCTGCTGCAAATGTAATTAAAATTGAGCTCCTTCTGCCTCGCCACCTCTCCCAGGTGCTGTCCACGCTGGACCTCTCTGAGCAGAATTATCCTTGTGGGAGGAACTCATTCCTCCTGTTTGCTGCAATTAAAAAAGAGGAAACCCTCCTCAACGAACTTCACTGGAAATGTAGTTAATGGCTGAAAAATGTACTGCTAATTTGAAACCTTTTCCTGAATCGCAGGAATCGTAGAACTGCAAGAAATTCACGAATTGCAATTATTCACAGCAGACAGTAATGAACTCCAGGGTTTTCTGCAAAGAATCGCACTCTGCTCTTCTCTGAAGGAGAGTTTTACTTCATTTAGGTTAATTCAGGATTACTGCCTCGTTATCGTGCTTCCTCTGGAAGCCATTTCCAACACGCTGTCAAAAACACACACTCTGGGTGATATTTTGGAAGGACCTGCACTTTGCAGAAGTAACAGCTGTAATTTATGTCCGTAGCCCTAAGCAGGCAGCATCACGTACGTGTGTTTTTGGAAACTGAGCGCTGCTTTCTTTAGCCTGGTACCGTCACCCCCAATGAAACTGGGGGGAGCTGGTTTGGAAGGGCACCCCAAAGCAAGCAGTGAGCCCAGTTCTGAGGGGCAGGCAGACAGGGAGCTCAAAGCAAGATGAAAACCGTGGCTGAAACCCTCCTCTCCTGGAGATGTGGAGCCCTGGCGAGGTCCAGCGGGGCCTGGCAGCTTTGACTCGCATGAATTGAACCTACACAAGCTCCAACACAAGAGGCAGGTTTGGGAAGGATACCATTCTACTTTTTATGGAAAGGGAATGGGGACAAAAGCCAGGAATTTTCCTAAATGGACAAAATCAGGTGCTGTGAGTTCTTAGCACGCGCTTTACAAAAGCAGTCATAAAAATTTAACTGACTGAGCACCATCAAAAGGCAACAGGTTTCGCATAAATTGTAGAGATCATTGTTTAATTTAACACATTAATATTATTTAATTAAAGGCTAGAAGTATTAAATAACCAAGCAGTGCTATTTTGAATGGGATTTCGCTCGCCTGCTCGCAGGCAGGCAGGCAGCCAGTGAGGCTGTGGTACCATGTCCAGCTCTGCAACAACAGATGCCCCAACTTCTGCCAAATGGTCACATTTGACAACACTTAACACCAGAACACATGAAAACTCTTGTGGTCCCTCTGAACAAAGAGCCAGGGCAAAGATGACCGTGCCCAAAGCTTCTGGGTACAAGGAGACAGCTCCAGCCTTATGATGGAACAAATAAAGGTCTCCACTGCAGTCTCTCCAAGTTTTCTCTATCTGGTAGCAACTTCAGTGTTTAAAAATTGCAAAACAAAACCCCAGCATGGTGTTTTACAGGAACAGGACCAGAAGAATTTAGTCTAATTTAGAAGCAGCTTCCTGATGCCAGGCTGAGCTTTGTACCACCCAGCAGAGGAGCAGGGACACGTTCCTTCAATCACACCACACTGCCATGGCAATCCTCCTTCAAGAACCACGTGTTTGGCTCCCTCAGTCTCATGTCTGGCCTTCTGGACCCTCCCTGTCCATGAATTTTATCCTGCCGAGCACAGCGTGACACCAGAGTGTTCCGAGATGCACGTGGCACAGTCATCCTGTCCCCACTGCTCCCAGCAAACGCTGTGACTTCTCAGGGCTGTCGCTGTGACTGCAGCTGTGTCTAACTCGGACAGAAAGGCTGACCTGGGGCCAGACCGAACTCCCAAAAAATAATTCTGGCTCCCCTGAGCGTGCACAGCCTGTCCTGACTGCAGCTGGAATGCCCCGAGTGCCACACTGACTGCATTCATGCTAAAGCACACCCGTAACCATCCCAATCACATCTTTCCTCCAAGGAGCTTCTTTGCTGCCCCAGTTCACTCCCAGTCCGTGTAAATACTGCAGTGTAGAACGGAAAGCCTGGGAAGCCAGCAATCCCCAGCGTGGGAGAGATGCAAACCCAAAGGCTGCTCCAGAGCACAGAGGTACAGCCCTGTATTGTCTTTTTATACAATTTAACCAGCACACTTGTGCAGCTTCAGTTTATGACTAATCCAATAACGCTTTAATGGTTATTGCTGGAAAAAAGCCATTTACATGTTGTTGGAAATCAATAGCTGGGGGCATGGGTGAATCACAAAGCCTCCCCTGAGGATTACAACTCCCAAACACATCCACTATCATGTAAACAATGATGACATCTGTTATCCCCGCTAAGATCGTGGCTGCTTGAAAAGAACCTGGAAGCGCATTTTCCTTTTCTTTTTGTGTTTTCATCTACTGTTCTTGACCTCCCAATTAACTTCTCTTTCTTTTCTCAGCCGTATCATCACCACGGCTGTAACACACCTCATTTGCCTCCCTGCCAACATTTTCAGAGCATTCTGTTGAAGGCTTTTAGTACTTTTTCACAGGCTTTGCATTCCCAGTTTTCTATCAGCACCCGGTTCTCTCTAAATCAGGCCCAACTCTGCATTAAACGGAAAACAAAATCTGGCCCTTGACCTCAGAGAAAGCACCACTCTTGCACTCTCAGTGCTCTGCTACCATCACAACAAAAACCAAGCAAAAAAAACCCCAGGCCAGAGAGACTTTACAGCTGTTTGGCTCTACAGCTGACACCACAGCATACAATGACACACAAAAGCTTCTTGTAGGATTAAAACAAATAAACCAATGTAACGTGATACCTTTCATTTTCGTGTAGCTGCTCACCTCCCTTCTTCCAGGAACATTTGGCCTTAGGGAAAGCTTTGGGTTTGCACTCAAAATCAACTGTGCTGCCTATTTGAACCTGGATCAGTTTCTTCATTGGACTCTTGGAAAAATCTGGAGCAGAAGCTAAAACAGAAGGGGTAGCAATAGTGAAATAAAGCACTTTTAATGGTATTAATGATACTACTGTTTAGCACTTACACGAGCACTTCTCAGATTCCAAACATAATTAACACCATTAATTAGTTCAGACAGATCTTCTATCGGGCAATTAGGCATTTCTCCTCCTTATCTCTATTACTTTGTACCTCATCCTGCTACCAAAGGTCTCAGCTGTGCAGGTGAATACCCAACAAGGCAAGCACAGAAGATTACAGAAACTGAAGCTCAATGAATCCAAGGAGTGTTCAGCACATCCCCAACCAGGTACTCTGCTGAAGGGAGCAGACTTATCCAATAAATCGAATAAATATCACACCAGGAGTCCCATTTACCTCAGGGAACTGGTAGGTTTCCAGTTTCATGTGACAGTGCATGTCAGATGACATGAAATGACACTGCAGCTCATTCTGAGGGAAGTTTTCATTAAGTAACAGTTAAGAAGAGGCTCGTGGCTTCTCCCTGTTGTAACACTCGACTGAGAAAGGAAATTCAGTGTTTGAGGAGACCAAGGCTGAAGGAGCACGTGCTGATCAACAACACAAAGAGGAACCTGTGTCCCCAAAACACAGCACTGTGGTAGCTTAGTTCTGACTTTGTGTTGGGGGGAGAAGCTGCACAAGTGTGAGTGTGTCAGCCCCAAGCCCAGCGCTCCCCTCAAACCAAAGCTGTCCCTGTTTCAGACCCAGCATGGGGGGATGACTGAGTGTCACTCCCTGTCCCCTGGCTCCAGAAGGGCTGCACACAGAGGCTCCCAACCCCACGGTGCCTCGGAGCCCCACACAGAGGTGAGAGCAGCCGACGGAGCCAGCGCCGCCTCCACACCGCACCAGAGGTTTCAATCCTCAGCCCCAAGCCCAAACCCCATTCCCTGCTCTTCCCCTCGTGAATAATTTATCCTGCTCTGTTCTGGCCTGTAAATCCTCTGGCAGCAGATGACTCAACTCCTCAGCACTGCAGATAAAGACACCAGGTTGACAAAAGTGTTTCATTTCAGTGACAGCAGCTGAGTGAGTTAAATCTGGGGTGCAATCCGAGTGGGCGTGGAGAGGGATAATGAGGTTTATGTTTTAGTGAAAAAGGGAACATCTTACCTACAACCCTGAGCTCTGCACTCGAAGAGATGACACCATGTTTATTTTCAGCTATGCACTGGTATCTGCCAGAATCTGTCAGATTTAGATTTGATATTGTAAGTGCACCATTTTCAATTTGGATCCTTCCCTGAATATTAAGAAAAATATCTTTATTGATGATATATTTCCTGTGAAAAATTTAAAATAAGTAAGGAATATAAATAGGACAGCATCAATACAATCAGCAGGGTACGTGCAAAAGCATAATCACAAAAACAGTTCTAAAAGAAGTGACGTGACTGCATCATGGTACAGCAGTGGTGATCACATAAGGAGACCTGGCAATGCAAGGAATGCAAATAATTCTTTAACCTTGCCCAGTTGCAGCGAGGTTTGGCAATCTCAAATGCCCTTTTCTTTCTCCAGAAACATGGACAGAATCCTACCAGCCCCCTCAGACAGGCCAGACCATCCAAACTGTGCAGATGGCACCGGCATGTCACGCTACTTTAGAGATTTCACATGTGCCACTTGCTAATGAGCTCTTTCCAATACAGTGCAGAAAAAATTCCATCAGCCATTAAATGAAAGACACAAACTTAAGTACCCTGGAGCCAGCAAAGCTGCTCAAGTACCTGTCTGGGTCTTCTCACCTGGCTTAATTTTGGAAAGCTCAGTGAGAAGTGACTCATCTGAGTGGCCGAACTGGTGAGAAAAGGAACCAGTGGGAAAGACAAAACCAAAGGAGCATCAACTTTGGGGAAAAACCTTTGGGGAAAACCAGAGACACAGGAAAAGACAAAACCCTGAACTACCTGCCCAAAAGTATTTTCTAAGGGCTGTTTTTTGGGTCTGGACATGGCTTAGGAGGCCCAATGCAATCGCTGAGTCCCTGCCTGTCGCCAAGGGCAGCACCCACAGCAGGCCCCATGCACAGAGTGACTCCCAGACAGCTCAGCTCCTTCCTGGACAGGTCCTGTCCCAGCTGAGTGCGAAAAGTTCATCCAGAGAGATAGAAAACAATCCCAAAGAGGAAACAGCCTGAGTCTCCATGGCTTGATCTCCTCTGCAGCATCCCAAGCTGCTGCTCTTACACAAGATGTCTTTATGGAGAAGTGGAGCTGAGTGAACAACCCCAAGAGATGTTTGTGAAGGAGACCCAGCACGAGGGATTACTGCAGTCAGGGAGCAGAAGACACCTGATCACTGCACACAGACAGCTCCTCTGGTGTCTCCTCAGGGCTGGTTCTCCAAGAGTTGGTCCTTCTCTACTTCCAGAGGAAGTCACGCTTCTGCCCTGACATCACACCAAAAGGCTGGACACCACCACCCCAAACTGGAGAAATGGGGAGACCGAACGATTCTAAGATATTTTTGTACTTCCTGAGGTAAAAAAAGCCCATTACCTCAGTGACTCTGCATGACACAGTAACAGTATCCTTAAATCACCCAGCTGGGATTTTGTGCTCCCTGATTTAACCTGCCCACAGAACATCACCGTTCCTTTTAGCCAGCACGGATGTAAGAAATGCTTTCCAGTGCTCTGCTCATTTTTCAGAACCATCCGGTGAATTCACCTGAGCAGCCACTTTCTTCCCCAAATGCCAGCGCTGAGCACAAGGCACTGGCCAAGGGCAAAATGCCTTCCTGGAAAAGTGCCTGTAGTTCATGCTCCTGATAACCAGAACGGGGCTGTTTTCTGATGAAGCGGTGAGATTTAAAATCAATAAGGGGTATCAGATCCTCCTCTGCATTTCTGACCTTTCACCTTCTAAATTCAATCTCTCTTCCCTGTCACCAAATGCATTACTTTCAATTAATGTACTATGACGGCTGCATTAAAGCAAATACCCATGTTCTGCTGCTGTTTGTATTCCATTCTTTGCATCGAGTCGTGGTAAACCCGTGAATCTGCAGGAGTTTTGTCAAGAAGCTGGAAAATATTTTCTTACTCCCTTCCATGAAATGCCAGCTGCAAATATATTAAAGTAATTCAAGCTCTCCATCCCTTATTTCTATTTCTTTATGTATAACGTTATTAAACTTCCTTCTCCAGTCATTCCTTACACGTTCCTTTCTGTGGTTCTACTGCTGCTTTTGAATCTGCTTTTAGCTGGAACATTTTTGTACAACATAATTTGTCTTTGCAGCTTTTGAGGTCTCATCGGGATGCTCTCGAAAAATACACACCCAGTATCAAAGATTTCTCCTCTCATTCCGTAACTTTTCTGAATTCTCCCATTTGCAGCATGAGTGTTGTTAATTTTACACAGCAGCACTCTTTCAAAACAGAAAGTTACCTCTATGGACAGCTGCTCCCCATTCTTCAGCCACCTGTAGGATGGTTTGGGCTTCCCACTTGCTCTGCAATCCCAGTACAAGGTGTCCTCTACAGCAACTTCCACATCCTTTATGGGCTGGATCCAGTGAGGCTTTGCTGCGGATAAAACACACATCAACAACAAAGACCCTCGCAAGTTATTGCTCCAGATCAGAATCAAAGGGTTAATTGGCACAGAACTCATCAGCTTTCTGCAGAGACTGGTCTGTACCAACACAGCTTCCCACTGGTCCTGCTCCAAGCCCCCTAATGAAACAAATAACTTATTATTCCTTTTACACATTTTCATTATGAGCAGTAAACCAGAAGAAAATTGAGAGTGCAGATCACTAAAGCCGGACTAGTGAAAGCAATATTAAAATCACTAATGATTAAAAAACATCATTTTGCAATCGAGGCCAATGTAAGAGAAAGACATTAATGGCGAGACTGAAATTAAATAAGTGATGTGGCTAAATCATCAAATTAATGCTGAAGAGAATCCTTTAAATCCTAAAAAAAAAAAAATAATGGTATGTCGGCCTTAGTGCTAAATACCATTTAAATTGTTTTCTAATGCAAGGCAGCACTTAACTGGATGAAAACATGGGTCTGTGAGACTGTTTTTGAAAGCAGAAGTCTTGGCACAGAATGTGGGTAATGCGAACCAGTAGAGGAGAGTCCATAAAAATCACTATTTTTTAAAGCCAACATTTGATGCAGTCATACCATCCATCCTTCAGAATTACCCAAAATACAGTTAAAACTGTAAAGATATTTAAAACATCTGTTACAGCCTTCACAGGAAGGAGAAAGCTCACTCGGCAAATAAACATCAACGCATGAAAGACAACGGTAGTTTATTCTTTTATTCCTTTAGTGCTATTTCACACAACAGCTCAATATTGTTTTATAGGTAATTTGTGCATTTTCTTTGAATTTATTTAATTTACTAGAAAGTTTATAATCTGAGTCTATGTGATTTCTCTAAGAAAAGATAAATTCTGGACATTGCCTATGGAGAAAACAGATAAAAGAGTAGGAAGAAACTTGGCTGCAAACGCTTAGCTCTGGGCAAAGAATTTTCCAGAGTCAATTTGCTTATTTTAAGTTAGTAATTTAGGAAAATCTCTCAACACCCTGATATGAAAACAACCAGGAGAAAACAAGTCCCTGGTGATGCAGGAAAACATTATTTAATATGTGAGTTTTGGAAGCGAAGAAGGTCAGATTCGTTCCCGTTGAACTCCCCACTGCAGTGGAGTTCCAGCAGCAATTAACTCAGGGAAATTACTGATTTTACCCGTGGCCATGAGGGAAGTGGGCACAGCTGAGAGCTGAACCTTTCCACTGCCCCAGGCACAGCACCAGCCAAGCCAGGTTTGGATGGGGGTTGGAATTAATTTGATTTTAAAAGACTCCTTGTTTCCCAGCATGGAAATTTCCTCTCTATCACAGGTTCTGCAGTGCAGGGGTAACACCTGAACACGACCACCTACAGCACCGGGCTTTTATGATCATTATTAATTGATTTTATGATCATTCCTAATTGATTTATGATTTATGTATCCATACTTAGGTTTAACTTCTAACAGAAGAACTTCCTAAAATGTATTCATTGAGATATTAACAACCAATAAATATTGGAAACCAGTATTTGCTGACAGTGAAACACTCTGATACTACCTTTTTTTTTCCCCCCACATCCCCGTGAGGATTAACACCTTTCACTGATTTGGGGATAATTTATTTTTTTACACCCTCTTTATCAAAGTCAGCTGCAAAAGACAGGATAACCTGATCTCTGTGTCACATGAATGCACTATTTCGCTGCTACTAACTGGGGTTAAACCTTCACAGTTCATGTTAGAACACTGGACTTCAAGAAAGAGCCATTGTTTTTTCTCACACTGTCACTGGGAGTATTTGCCCCACATGTTTCAAGGGAATGAAGGCTCAGGGCTCCATGTAATGAGCTCCCTGCTCTTTGCACACCTAAATATTTATGCCACATTCAGCAGTGCTTGAATTACTGATGGTCCATACTTGTGGAATATTTACCATCTGCTGCCTATCTCCACTTGCAATTAGGTTAAATAGAATCTATTTTCAAGTTTAAAGATCTTGGATTCAATTCTACCCATAAGAAAAACATTGTCCAAGCCATAAATCTTGTTTCAGGACTCTGCGTCAGGCAGTCTCCATAGGAAGGTTTCCCAAGTTCCCACACAGTACTGATGCCTTAAGTGGGCACCTAAACCACAGAGACTGGACAAGAATCAGAGAATAAAAGGAGGGATTTATTTGAAGGCCTTCAAAGGCTCACCCTGGGCAGTCCAGAGGCTCCACCCCAGATGGGCCCTGGCTCACGGGTTCTTCCCCCTTTGATAAGTTGGGTTCATTTGCATCTCAGGGTTCATTCTCCAATGATCACCTCAGTCCATGATGGAATCACCCCGAGTTTGCCCCCCTTGAGAGGCTTTGAGTTGACACATTTAGGGCCCGGTGTCCTTGGAGTGGGAACCTGCAGAGGTTTGTTGTGTGTGAGCAGCAGGAGAGAACAGCAGCTCCCAGGGCACAAGGAACTGCAGAGTCACACACCAGGCAGGGCAGGGTTTGAGAAATATAAAAGTGAAAACCTAAGGCACCAATACAATAAAGCAGAAATGCACAGAACAGCTTCCCAAGGCACAGTGTGAGAAATTCCTGGTGCTTGTCCATCCACAAGGGAGTGCTGATGGAGACTTCAGTGATTTCCTTGAGGAAACCTCTTTATCTCCTCAAATTACCGATGGAGGTGTTCAGCAGAAAGAAAAACACCCTTTTCAATCTGTCTCTGAAAAAGACTGATCTGACCAACCAGCTCCAAATTGAAAAGGCAGCTCAAGAGGGGCAATTCCAGCTGGGAATACTCTGCCTCCTGGCCAGGGTAAAGGTGGTGCATGTGCAGACAGGAGGTCAGGCATCAGTAGCTCTGAGCTGCTCTGATTCTCTGACACCCTCTCAAAACAGAAGCAGGACTTGCCAAGCCCAGCGCTGCCCCTTTTCGTTGAGCTCTGCCTCAGGACACTGAAGGACTCTGAAAAAACAGCTTTATTCCTCTCAAGGTCTTGTCACTGCCGGGCAAATTTTGCTGCCCAAAATATCTGATTCCACCATCTGTGCTCCTGAAGGAAGAGTTGGTAACAAAGGCTCCTTCCCTCCTGGAACTACTGCACAGCTTGGTGGGAAACCTGGATCTTCCTGAGGAGAGAGGAAGGAGTCACTGCTCCCTCCTAAAGCAAGGAACGGGAAAGCAGGCAGCACATCCTCGCTGAGATGAAAAAAAAAAATAGACATTGTCCTGTAAGCCGAGAGGTTGGAAGTTAATTTTAATGGAGTTCACAGTGCAGGGCTTGAGACTGTGACAGGAATCCGTATTTTGGGATAATATTAAGAATTCTTCGGAACTTGCTGTGCAATCTTCATGAAAGATTCATCTGGAGCTCCCCCAGGACGAAATGCTTGTAGGTAAGTGATTTTCTGAAGCAGGTTAGCCGTCAGCTCCATGGCCAGTCACTTGGAAAAGCACCAGCCTGGATTTTGCTTCAGTTGTTTTAGCCTAAAATATTCCTCGCAGTACTCCTGGTCCCAGAGGCAAGGAGAGAACAAGTGTGTAACTTCATAAAAAATATCCCAGGGAGAGGCCTCTCTCATCTCTTTTTGGTGCCTGCGATGACCCTTCTCTTCCAGGCACTTGGGCCTGCAGGAAACAGCTCTTGCTTCACTACACTCCGGGCCTTCCCTGCAGGCCGAAAGGGAAGGAAAAACCATTTTTTTCAGACTTTCACAAAATCCTCGGTGACGTTCTGGAGGCTGATGTGAATAAAGACCAAGTGCAGCGATGCTCCTGGAAGCAAGGGCTGAAGAAGTGACACTTTGCACAGGCCGTGCTGGGATTTGTAAATTATTCGTGGAGTACCACACGCGACGCACCAAAACACGAGTTTTTATGTACGATTTCCCTCAGAGCGAGAGGATCCGACAAAAATCTCTTTTTAATTCTGCAAGCCAGAGGAACAGGATGAAGGAAAGGCAGAACTTCAGGGCCACGACTCTCCCAGGGATTCTGTGCTCTGCTGGGAGCCAAAGCCTCTGGGAAGCTCGTCCAGAACAGTCCCTAACTGGGATTCACACGAGATAATGCTGCTGCTTACACTCCCACCTTCACTCTGACACTGCCACTATGAAAGCTGGGCTGGAAAATCTCTGAAAACACCTTCGGGCAGCTCAGCAGTTGGGCAAGAAATCAGAGCCGAAAGGAACTTCCCAGAGGAAGCAGCTGTGAAGCGAACGGGGAAAAAACCCCCCGGAGAAGGTGCAACCTGCAGTTTGCCAGCCTGAAAGTCAGGCTCTGACACTCACACTGGTGCCTGCAGCGGGGATGAACCCTTATTTCATCTCAAAACTCCAAGGGACTTCAAGCATGAATAACTTTTTGTTCTGATAAAACAGGTGGGCCCAGAGAAGCAGCTGAAAACGTCCATTTTTTCGCCTCCCATTCAAAAATAAAAACGCCCTCCAGCAACAGGTAATTCCAAAGCACTGGGAAAAGCTTGAGTATGTAAAAGAAGAACTATTTGTGCAGCAGGAAAATGATATTATTAGACAGCATTAACAATTAAACTCCAGGCTGATCAAACTCAGCAACTCATGGTATAATTTTGTCATTTATAGCTTTGTTGTCAATGTTTTGAAGACATCTCTAAGCACAGGACAGACACAGGCTATCAGATAAAACCTTTAACAGAGAGGCTCTTCCTCATACACAAATAACACAATTTCAGTTTAATTTTGCTGGGAGATCATTCCAAAAAAAGCCCCCAAAATATACCAGTATTTTTAATACAATAAAGAACAGATGTAGATTCTACTTATTCCTGGGGGATTTTGTCTTTGTTCTCACACACCAGCACTGCAGAGCAAAGGGAGAACAGCAGCAGAATTTCTTTCTCCCTGTCAAACATTTTACCTTGGTACTGTCAAGCAGAACTTCTGGTATATCCAGCATGGGCTAATTAAGAATATATTTTCTTCAATTATACTTTAAATTAATTGCTTTTCATATCTTTACCATGCTTCGTGTTTAATTGCATCCGAAAACACAAAAATGTAATTGTTTTATCTCCTCTCATTTTTCTCTGCCATGAAACACCTCCATGGATTCTTTTTTTTTTTCCATTATCTCTTTATGGGAAGCTAAAAGCGATGACAAACGAACACACTAATAAGGGAAAAGGAAATTATTTATATATTCAGGTTCTACATTCAATCAAAGTTGGATAATCTTGTCCTATTTTTAGCACAATCTGAACTCCCCGGAGTAGAAAACTGGCATTTAACAAATGTTGGAACTGTAAAAAGGACAAAAACCGGAACATTTCATGTCAGGCTTTTCTTGATAAAATCCTTCAGGAGAAAGAAAGGAAGATTAATAGTCTGTGAGTACTGCAATGAAAGAACCCAGAATATCTGGTTCAGAGTATCTATTTTAATTATCAACGTCAGCTATGGGTTGAGAGCTATATTTAAACCACACCATAATTATAATAAACCAGACTCATTTCATTTCTTTCAGGACGAGAGTTACAGACGTGACAGATTTTCAGGAATTCCTGAGAAACTAACCACGGACAGGAGTGAAGTTGAGCCTGTGTTCAAGTGCTTTGTGGCTTCAAGCCTGTAATTCATTATTGGATGAAAAAGTAAGGCTTTGAACCAAACTGTTTATGCACTGGAAAACCTGATTTCCAGATTTTAAACTTTACAGTTGCAGCTCATAAAACAAATCAGAACAGGAGTGTTTCACTTCGTAGCAGAGCAATGAACGTTTCAAGCTTCTGTTTAGGACTTTATGTTACATTTACAAAGAATCCTTAAAGTCTGCAAAGAAAGAAAAACCTTTTTTTCAGGCACATGAAAAATTTTTGTCCATATTTTTCCCCCCTACAGATTTACTTTTCACATTATTTCACTATGACAACCTGCGAGACGTTAACCCCAATTCTTCTTATGCTGGGTTGGTTTTTTTTTTTGGGTCAGGCAGAAACATGCTTTGTTCTGCCGAGAGGAAAATAAATGTTGTCACTAGTGAAATAAAGACATTTGTACTTTTGTAATGTTTATATCTTTCTATGTTTTCTATAAGCAGACACGCCTTAAACTTCTACCAGTGAAGTGTTTTACCAGCAGCCAACATCCCCTAACAACACCAGATCTGGGGATTTGTGACAGCACTGCTACTTTCTGCAGATGGGTAATTTTTTACTCTGTGTCTTCAGTATATTGAATTAGTTTCCCCCAAATCCTCATCTGCTTTCAGAACAACTTCCTTAAATATTGATCTTTTATTGGAAGACTGAGTGGGATGTGGTTGGATTTCTTTACCAGGCAGACTTCTGGGCTTTGGCATCAGATGAAGTAGCAATCCATCAGAAGATATTATCTTCAGCTATAGAACATCATTAATCTACAAAAAACAATTAAAATCCTTCCAATTATCGGAAAGAGTTAGAATGATCCTATCCCGAATCCAGGCTCGTTGGAATTCTAACTGCAACAACAAAGCGAGTAACAAAATAAGAAAGATTACTTAAATCTATTTAATTCTGCAGAATGGGTTCCATGAAGCAGAACAAATGCAATGAAACAGTTGGAGTGCCATTACAGGTCTCATTATTCTTTTTAAGACAAACATCCATATTGGGGATGACTCTAACACGGGCAGACATTCCTGCTGGAACATGAACTCCATCTGAGGGTTCAAATCCCTGTCTCGATTTGCAATGAAAACTTTCACACTGATTTAGTTGTTACAGAACTGCGGCTGGGTTGCCTTTATTGATTAGCAACATCCTTAATTTCAGCTCTGCGGCCTCTTAATGAGCAAAGCAGAACTCGGGAAGCGGGGCAGGTACCTCAGGAATGGCCACTCTGGAATTACAAGGACTGATGAACAAATTTTCTCTATTTTATGTGTAATTTACACCGACGTATCTCACAACTGCCCCGATTTAACACTGGCATAGGAACATTGAGCCAAACCGATGTACAAACCACAACTCTGGAAATTTCGAGCAGCAAATAAGGTCACTTAAAACCACTCCAAGTTTGGAGTGGCAGAGGACACTGAGAGGCGAAGCAGCTTGGATTTACTGCCCTATGTTAATCACAGGTTTTCTCAAAAAGTCATAATTACAATTAGTGCTCGGAAAATTCGTGCTGCTTCACACGCCCTGTCCAACCAACCTGACCTTGAACCTTTCCAGTGATGGGGCATTCACTCGGTGTAAATATTAACTTGGAAGTTGGAGACATATCTTTTCCTTCCTTCTTACAAAATCTGTTGTGCCTTAAACTAAAATCTTCGTGGACCAAAATCTCTGTGTTCCACCAAGCAGCAGCGCCCCGTGGAGAAGCAGTAAAGAACTTGCTCCCAGCTGCAGAGGGGCTGTGCCCTGTGCCTTTACACAACCAAAAACCCATCTCTTTGCTCAAACATTCCGGCATGAGGGAAACATTCCAAGGCAGAGTCAGAAACACTGTTTAAATTGCCACTGAAGGAAAGAAAATTATATTTGCTGAGATCTGGCTTTAACAAAAATTGTCAATTACCACTTTGTTGCAAATCGCTCTCGCTTTACACCACCACCAGTGTGCTTTGCTGATACTCATTTCACTCTATAGCCTTAAATGCACAAGAGGCTGCCTTTTTTCCAGCTATAAAATTTCATATTATTTCATTTCCCATACTGGATTATATCCTCCCATTTATTTACTCGTTTTAAAATAAAATTGGCTGTTTTGAAAGCACAGGATTGAGAATATCCATCAGTAATCTTTCCACAAAGCAAGACAAAATTTGTACTTCCCATAAATGCGAGGCCTAAATGATCCCCCAAATAAATCCAATTGACTGAAAATTGAAGGTTTCACCAATGGACCAAGAAGAAGTGTTTTTTAAAGAAAGTCTTTCCATCAGAGAAAAAAGCCAAGCACAAGCACACTGTGCTTTACTCTCAGCAGCCCTGGTGAGTTTTAAGCCGTTTCTTAGGGATCTTACCAAGAAACTGCTGCAGAAGTTCTCATTTTCTGGGAGCACTCAAAATGCCACGGATTTTTAAGCCCAAATGCCTGATGGAACTGCAGGAGCTGGAAATTCCAGAGCACCCCAGAGCAGTTTGTGTTTCACGTGCCAAGAAAGGTGGGAGAGGAGGAGAACAGAAGTTTCCTACCATAGTAAGTGAGGCGTCCTCTTGCGATGTTTTTCCCTCTGGAATTTTCGGTGATACATTCATACAGCCCTGCGTCCTCCTGTTGGAAATTAGGGATTTCAATCATGCCATTGGATTTCCTCAGCTTTATTTTACTCGGAAATGGCAGCCCGTCAGTTCTTCTCCAGTTAATCTGAGGCACAGGGCTAAAGAGAGAGTAATGAGATTTTAAGCAGTTTTGCTTAAAGTCCTTGATTGTCATAATGAGATACTTAAAGCAAACCAAATTCAGCAGTGACTTACAGGCTGTGTTAAAAGCAGTAACCACACTGTACATGACAGATGGTCAGACACTCTGGCACCTGATTTGCATTCACTGCTGATTCCTACGCTGCATTTGTGGCACCAGATTTGTCAGGAGCAACTGTGTGAACGCCCAATAATTGCAGAATTTCTCGTAAATCAGCACCGGCCTCCCCTGAGGACGGGTGAGATTTACCAGGGGCTTCCATGGAGGGAGAATCCAGGCAAGTCTTTTGAAATTGCCATCCTCCAGCAGCCTTTTATTCCCTGATTTGCAAACTCTCCCTCCCCTCACCGGGGAGCCAAAGCGATAGTGTGTGATCAAGTTATCAATCTGATATGGGCACCTGACAAAGCTGCCTGCAAACAAACCACTCACTGGTGAGTAAATACATTTACAGAAACAGAAATGCATTGGCGGATCATCTGTGAAACAGAAAAGATATCAGTTGTGAGTGAGGCAGCATTCAGAGGAGAAATGCATTTTAATCTTTATTCGGGCTACAAAGGAAGAACAATATTATGAAAGCACCAAGTACATTTCAGAGGAAAATTCAGACAACATTGTCACAGACTTCAGCACCATTTCCTTGCACAGAGAAAAGAGACTTAGTTCAAAGGTCATATTCAAAACCACACTGAACCTACTCCAGTTAATTTGAAATGAAATGCAAATTCCTGTGCTGCCAACACACACATTTTAATTCTAAATAATATCAAAATACACTCCAAGACTCTTTGCTCTCTTATTTCAAGGCGGGAGTTGTGATAACCAAAATCAGGTCTTTGGAAAACACTAGAAGCAACTGCCAGAACCCCACATCTCTCATGCAGGTGAACCCTAAGGTGCTTCAATTTTCAGTGAAGACGAAAACTTACTTTCCTAGTGCAAAGCATTCCAGCTTCACAGTGGAGCCTTTGGCTGCTGGGAGCGTCTCAGGGAACTGAACTTCTATTTTGGGCTCGTATTCTCCCATCACACCTGTGGGAGACAGTTGAGAAGATGAATTTTTGACGGTGATTTTTAAAGCCTTTTTTTTTCCCCCCCCCCCTCTCTTTTGCATTACACCCCATTAAACTCAAAATCAAGTTTATTTCTCTCACGCCCCGCTTATAAAGGGAATCCCATTGAAATCAGGGACAGAGCCGGGAAGAGAGCACGCAACGAGAATTCATCTTCGTAGCAAGCAACCGCTGTTTGGACAACACAGGAAAATTTACAGCGCAAGAGCTGGAATTACGAGGGCTGGAATTACGAGGGCTGGAATCACGAGGGCTGGAATCACGAGGGCTGGAACCATCCCCGATTCCCGGCGATTCCCTGCCTCCGGGGCGGCCGTACCGTCCGTGCGCAGCACCAGGGGCGTGGGGGAGCCCAGCACGTGGCTGTTGGTGGCCGCGCTGGTCACCACGCAGGTGTAGTTGCCCACGTCCGAGGTCTCCACCTTGGCGATGTAGAGATTCCCGGTCTCCTGGGACACGAAGCGCCGGCTGTCCTCCTGCACGAACGACGGGTACTCGTTGAAGATCCAAGCAAACGACAAGTCTGGGTGGGGAAAAGAACACAATCAAAGGGGTTTTTTTCACCTTTTTTTTCCCCTCAAAGATCAGGTTATGACTGTGTTTCACAGCACTGCATTAGATGCAATACTTTGTGGCGTAACAGCGCCAATGACTCAGAAAAACAGATTTTAGAGTACCAGAAAGTAGCAAAACTCCCCCTTGCCCCCATATTTTTTTCACCAAATCCCCATCTCCTCCAGCAGAAGGAAAAAGGCAAAAAAAGCCACAGACTGTTAGAGGTTTTGTTTAAATCTCTCTCTTTTTTTTTTTCTGAAATTGAATATGCACGGAAATAGGAGCAGACAGCAAAAACGAGACCAAACTTTGCTAAAACGGAAAGATTATTCATTCAGTAGCTACTTAACTGCTCAGCCAGATGCTTAGCAGGTAGACCCAGGACAGGAGTATCCACGTGATAAGAATGTCAGAAGAAGCCTTAAATTCCCAGCAGGGCTCATCACACAGCAAAACTATTTTTTCATACAAAAATCCATAAAAAGTCCATTAAAAAAATTTCTGTAAGGTATGGCAGAGTAGCCCTCGCTACCACTCTCATTAGGATTATCTGAAAGGAAAAAACCCCACACCTCAAAAAAAAGAAGAGATTCGGCCAAAAATCCACTGGATTTGTTTTGTTTTCTGAGCACCACCGCGAGCTTTGTGTGTCCAATTTTAACTGGCAAAAGCCCCTTTGTGTGCGAGGCCACGTGTTTGTCTCATTCATTTCCTACAGGATCAAAGGAAATACATTTTTAATGGTGATCCAGGCAAGGAATGGTTGTTCACCCACGTGCCGCTTACACAGAGATTACAGCTTCTGGAAGCGCTAATTAGCGACAATTACAGCTTGATTGACCTCTCTCCGTGTTACAGTGTCTGCAGCACGGGCGCTGCCCCCACGAAATGGAGAGCAGCCCTTCCTGCACAGCTTTAATTTGAAGGTGCACAACTTTGGGCGCATCATGAAACGCAAAGGTGGCACTTCCTGAACCCTCAGCATCTCCTCGGGCTGCCAAAGCCAACGGGAGAATTTAACACAAGGTAAGAGACTCTGCAGGTGAGAAAAACACTCAATAAATGAAATTATTAAAATATTTATGGGCTGCCTAATGCAAAAAGGGCATCAAATGAAATGGCTGATCATTAAACTGCATTTAATTTTCTTCTATCAATATTTAAACCTCTTCCATTAAGATAATTTTGCAGCAGAGGCGCGTGCCAACCATTAACAGGCTCAGGACTCCGCTCAGGAGTTGAACTTCTGTCACATTGAGAAACATTTAGTGTCAGAAATAGAACCAAAAGGAGGAAAAGACCTGTAAGATCATCACCCCTGTGGACCTGCAGCATCTCCTCAGGAGCAACAATGGCTTTCACCACAATTCCTTCCTCCAGGACTCGAGAGGTGCAATTAATTTACGGAAAGGAAGGCCAGCAAGGATCTGCCAGGAAACAACGGGGGAATTCGTGCAGTAGGAAGCACTAAATCATTTTAAAAAAAGCAAAAAGAGAGTACACCTGAGGAGTTTGAAGGGGACTACAACCTCTTAGAGAGTGAGGAGTGTATGGTCTTTCTAAAGGGGAAAGGCTAGGAAATAGAGGAGAGCTCTTCCTGCAGAAGAGTTGGGTGGAGGGAGTGATCTCAGGGCTGAGGGAGAGGCTGCACACCAAATTAGGTACCCAAAAACCCCATTTTCAGCTCTACATCAAACTCACATACCCACCAGACACAGCAGTGGGTGACACCAGGCTTTACTGGTTCTGGTATTTATTGAGTTACTCGCGTTTCCTTGCTCAAAGTATTATTTTATGCTTAAAAAAAAGGAGAAAAGAAAAAGAAAAAGGATGTCCAAAAGAGTGCAAGGGGATGGAGAGATCTGGAGATGCAGCAGGAAAATATGCAGCTACATTTCATTCCTATGATGATATGAGGTTAAGTCAAGAGCAAAGCCACTGAAATCAGTCGCTGGGATTATGGAGGCCACGCAAAGTGTATTCCAGTTTAATTGGATCCTCCAGCAGCCTGTGGATAAACACTCCTGGAAAACCAATTCCCCATCCAACACATATTTTCATTGACTCTCTGGAAAAAGACCAGCGTGTTTCTCTCCCTGTGCCCCACCACCACTACACCTCATCTTATATTTATTGTCCTTTACAAAATTGTATTCTTATTTTCCAAACTAAAAAAAAAAATCATATTAAACAACTTGTGGCGTGATTTATTATGTTTACACCACTTGCCTGTTGCTGATCTTGGGGCACCTCCAGGGACACAAACTCACTCCCTTTCTGTCAATTACAAGTTTTCAGTTGATTTTCTGTTATAAATGGAAGTAATATGTCTCTCCTGGGCTTCCTCTGAGTTCTAAGCCTTTGCTTTCCAATGCATTTTTCCCTTATTTGGCGACCATACATGGATTAGGTATTGGAAATTACACTTATTACTCAATTTTTATTTGTTTACTACATCTTGGTTGGCGGCTTCTCTTTATTTTGCATTATTTGATTATTATTTACTGTGCAGTCTCCAACACACTCAGCATGTTCGCACTGTTCCAGGCCCTTTGTGCACCTAAGTGCTCAATTAAAAAATGCTTATAAAATCACCTGCCATTTTTAAACCTGAATTCTTTATGAAATTCAACAATTAAATCGCCTTTGAGGTTTACCAGGGTCATTTCCTGCCATTTATGAACCTTAAAAACCCCCAAATTACTGTTGCTAAAGGAACATAATGGGGTAAACTCCACACATTTAATGGTTTTTAACTGTGTTCGAAGTCAAGCCTTAAGTTCGTGCACATCCTTCTGAAAATAGGGTTTTAAATTATATCACACATTCCGTAAGTGAGATTGCAACGCATCACTGGGAGATCCTTCACAGAACCAGGGTGATTTTACTTCTCGTAAACAGAATTTAAGTGACAACAGCAGACGTGGAAATCCAAAACTGTAATTAAACTCAGGAAGTTGGCCAAGCAGAAGTTCTGGGGGGGGGAAAAAAGGCACAGGGATCTATGATCTAAAGGAGAAGGGCAATTCATAAAGTTCATTTTATCCACTATTTGCATAAATAATGTCAGCTCTTGCTCCTTGTCTTCTGGGCCATCACTGCTCTACACCTGCTTAATATTTACCTGCCAGCACCATAATTCACACCTAAATGAGACTCCTAAAGCAGCCACAAGTAAGTGACGTGGACAATACTCTTCTGAAACAGATTTAAAATGTTCAAAACCGACTGGATCTGAATTAGCCAAATGGGTGTTTCCATAAATAAAACTGGTAAGACATGAAAATTCTTGATTTTGGGGTGCACGGAGCTGACTGAACAATACTTGGAGGTTAAAAAAACCCCCAAAAAATCCCAAAATCCAACCAAACAGAAAAAACAACCACCGAAACATCAAGAAGGATCACGTCAATCACTGATGCCCAAACCCTCATTATTTAATGCACTTCTCCAATTCTGATTTTACAATATTCTGTAACAGATACACAGGGGGAAGCTGAAATACCCTGGTATTTTGTGTCTCCAGCTGGCTCTCTGCCTATCCCACAGGATGGCTCCTGGAAAACTGTTTGCAAGAAAGCAATCAGACAGAATTTAGCAATGACAGAAACTGCAATTAAAACACGGAAATCTGCAGCAAGCAGCTATTTTGGATGATCTACCTTTTAACCTTGGAGTTACAAATAATGGAAAAGTAACGCTGATTTTGAGAGGATAATAACAGACTCCGTAATTAGGGCAGAAACCAATTAGTTCATCATTTGGCCCAATTTTAGCTCGAACTGTGATGAAATGGCAGAAAAGGGAGCAAAGTCTCTTGTTTGTGAGTGAGCATCACTCGGGAGGGAGCGAGGAGCTCTGAGAGCTCACCCTGAGCATTCGGGTTGGGTTTTGTGGGACAGCCACCCATAAAAATGTCCATTTATCACCACTGCTGCAGCTCTGTCCGCACAGGAACCTCTGGGAAAGCGCAAACAAATTACTTAAAAGTAGGAAATTAAATTAATGAGGTAAAAGTGCGTTAAGGCCCCAGAGGATGCTCTTGGGTGCAAACTGTCCTCACCTCCCTGCAGGCAAACCCTTGGATTACACTGCTGTGGGATTGGGATACTGGAATGTGAGTGCCCTCAGGGGTATAATTTGTTTTATTTTACGTAAATTACCTTCAAACTTCTCCTTAATACTTCCCATTTCTTTACCTGGGCCAACTTTCCTCCACTTAGTTCAGCACCTTGAACACTCCGTCCTCCCCAGGGCAAGCCCCTGACCAAGCTGCTCTTGGTACTCCTGTCCCTGTGCCATAAAACAAGGAACATCTCCCTCATTTCCTGCGGCAAACGTTAAAGGTTGCCTTCCAAATAAAAATCTTCTGCACTGGAGGCGTAAGACAAGGTGTTTATGTGCTCCCATAACGTATGTGTAAACTGGAGCTTAAAATGTCATGAGGTGCCACTGTCAGCAATGGCATCATTTTGGCAAGGAAAAAAACAGTTCAGAATTTCATTTGAGGTAAATTGTACCTACTTTCAAGGGTTTAGGGTCTGTTCTCGCACACATTCGATGCTCAGAAATTAAAAACTATCCCAGGTATGTCCAGCTGGGAAAAATAAACCAAACCAACGCTCAAGGCTGTGCGTTTCCAAGGGGGATCCTAGGCTGTTGGCATTCAGGTAATTCTATCACTGGTAATGAAAAAAGTCTTTAGCTGCAGTCACACTTCAGAGAACAAACTGTGGGCTGGCAGTTTGCTTTTTGTTAATGTTCTCTCTATAAAAATAATGACAATTACAAAACCTCTATAGCAGGGCTTGAATTGCGACCCCAGGAGTAAGGTGAGATGATCTGGTTAAAATAGGTGCAACGTGTTCCCAACCACTGAAATTTCACCTGAACTCTGCAGAACAACTCTTTCAGTTGAATATTTGTTTATACAAAATGCAAATTGCAGGGTGGGAATACAAGTCCAACTACAAAGAGTGAAGAAGAACGCGTCCCGAGAAATCAATTTTATTCCAGAGCAGAATGGCAACACTCTGATTTGAAACTAATGTAGAACATTAATTGTTTTGGCATAAAAGGTGAATTATTTTATAGCTAAAATATACCAGATCAATTTTCAGCCTGCTGTGCAGGTAATCAGGCATGCAACTTCTGTGTACGGAACAGCCCAGAACAATGAGAGCGGCGTGAGACACACGCGCAATATCTCGCAATTTCAATCTGCTCATTTAATGAGAACATTGAAACGTTTCAGCTGAAGTTGCAAGGTTCCTACTTCAGGCTAAAACCTAATTTTCATTTTTAAATGGAACAGGGCAAAGAGTCCACTCATTTTTCTGATTTTGCAATGAGCTTCGGTTTGATGTAAAAACAGATGCAATTCTTCAAATGCGGTAAATTGTATTTTTCTCCTACAGCACAGCCACAGAACCGGCCAAGAGGTAACTGCACACGCAGATCTGTCACCTGGGCTCAGCTGCCACAGGGATGTAAAACAGCCACTAAAGGTCACTCGTTCCCTACACTTAATAACTGGTGGAGCTTCTCCAAGTCCTTCAAAGCAGCATCAAAAGCAACGCTCACCATTGTACTTAAAGCATCCACATTTCTAAGCTCATCCTTGGGAAACAGATGTTCCAGACTGGCAGCTGAATTCTTTATTAACACCAAACCCCCTCATGGTTAAGACCAATTCCACACAGCACATTCCCTGGAGAAGGGCTCGGCACGTGGCCCTGCCTGCTGGAGAGGGACCATTAGCCAGGGGCAGCTTTCCGACTGAACACGACCTTTTAATAGCAAACCGCTCCTCAGCTGGCAGGTTAAATGTTCCTCGGTGCTCCCAAGGAAGCCCAGATGTTAATGAGAGTCTGACAAAACGGCTCTGCTGCCGCTGGGTTCCAGGGCTGAATAAAAAAAACCTCCCATTTTTCGCTTCCCCTGGAGCCGCGCGGGAGGGAGACGGATTCGTTCCTCTTTCTCACATTTCTGCACTAATTGTTCCAGACTCGCTGTGTCATTCCAAGTGTCCTGGCTCTGAGCACACTGCTCCCACTCTGGAAGTAGGCAGAAAAGTAAGAAAGTGCTTTAGGAAGCAATATGTAAATACATCCCCATTAGCCATATCCATTTCAAGTGACAAATTGTTCTTTTAATCACCTCCCTAGAACTTTACATTTAATTGCTGAGAGCATTTCCAGAACTCTGTTGTGCTTTTTCAATAGCTGGAAGTATTTTAAATTGCTTCCTGCCTATAATAATTTTGAGGATAAAAAGGCGACGGTTTAGTTTACTGCTGAACTCAAATAAATCTGATTTCTTGTGAATGTTAAATATTAGGGATATAAACTAAGGGAAACTAATGGAAATACCCAGGAGTGAATTTTCAAAGTAAAGCACCAATATTTATACATGGAAGCAGTAATTAGTGACACTTTCATTTGGTACTCTTGCACTCTTTTAGGAGGAGGTACTTAATAAGCCCTTGTGAAAAACAAAAATTCCTTTCAGCACTCTTGTTCCGAGTGCTGGGATCAGCTGGGACTGTGTGCTGGGACTGCAGCCATCTCCCTCCTGCCTCTTCCTAATCAATTATTCTGTTTCCAAAGAAAAACCCAAATATTTTAGCAGAGAAGATAATAAAGAGCTGGAGGAGAAATACCCCACAGTCACAGTTTAGGGATAAAAATAAACTCGGTGGAGAGCCAAACGCCGTTATTGTCTCCAATTTGCTCCTCTTTTCCCCAAGGCATAAATGAGATACCTGGGGCTGGGTAAGTGAAAAGGTACAACCTGAAAGTTTTTCTTGCAGTTTGGTTCTTCCTAATCTACCTCTCCCTCTTCCTTTCCGACCCCCATTCTTCCAAGAGATACCCCACAATGGAACACGGAGTTAAGGAGTTCCGTAAGGTTTTGGGGTAAGAAACTGCTCAAAGCTTCTTAGGTCAGTTATACACTTCCACGTCAGCTTAAAAACATCCACTATAAAGTAACTGAAGATGATGCACAGATATATAAGTAAGATATATTAATTTTAGCCTGGATTACCTCAGCCTGGAACACGGGTTTATCGAAAGAAAAAAGTGCTTCAGAAAGGCTGCATTTGACAGAGTGCATAGCAGAGCATCTCTGCAGCAGTGGTTTGGTACTGGTGGTGAAAATAATGCCCTGGCAGAGAGAAATCATTGGAAAATCCAGCTGGGAACATGTATTATTTTCCCTCGCACGGACGAATGCAAGCGTCTCTCAGGTACCGTTTGATTTCAAACTGTCGGCTGAAATTTGTGCAGATGATGATGATGACACCAGCAGGACCGTTGAAAAATATGTTTTTAAATAAAAATGCCAGTTCTCCTTGGCAGATTGAAACAGCACAAGGACACCACGGATGCATTTTTACGGCCATTGCTCTTACAATATTCGAGGTACCACTCTCCTTAGAATGCATTTCTGTGCAAAAATCTCTGCAAGTGTGATCTATTGCTCGGGCCCAGATGTGTGTCATCCACAACCTGCAACAGCAGCAGGAAGGGGCAAACCCAGGGTGCTCCTCACCTCCTGAAAGGGGAGTTAAGATTCGATATTAGGAAGAAATTCTTTACCATGAGGGTGGGGAGGCCCTGGCACAGGGTGCCCAGAGAAGCTGGGGCTGCCCCTGGATCCCTGGAAGTGTCCCAGGCCAGGCTGGACGGGGCTTGGAGCAGCCTGGGACAGTGGGAGGTGTCCCTGCCCATGGCTGGGGGTGTAATGAGATCTTTAAGGTCTCTTCCAACCCAAGCCTTTCCACAATACCCTGATGTGCAGTAGGGAAGAAATCACATTCTGGAGTTCCACCTGTTTAACTTTGCTTTGCTTTAAAGGCATTAAATGTTTCCAAAGCCAAATACGTACAATTAATTCAAGTTATAGCTCCCTGAAAAAACAGCACGTTGCTATTCAAGAGTTCCAGAAGAGAAGCAGTCAGAGCATCCAAATATTTCTGGCATCTGAGACTCTTTCCATGCCCATGTTATTCATGAAGCAGAGCCTTGCTGGAACTCGCAGGTCTCCAAATGGCAATACAAGAGAGACGAGCAAAAATTTGCAAGTCTAAACACTCGTTTGGAACAGACATGACATTATTCAGGGAAGGATTTGTCACAGCCAACACTGAGCAATAAATTGGGATCTATTTTTCCATGATCTAATATTATTTCCTATCAGCATGTCACAACTCTGACACAATATGCTGTGAGCTGAATTGATCCCCGTCCTTCAAACCCAGTCTCATTTATGGATTGAGCCCACATTTATCAGGGAATGATACAAAGAGGGAGGACGTATCCTTGCTGCTTGATCCGTGTAGGAACATCCCTGCCATGCTGCACGAAAAAGGAACACAGAGCACACAAGGCTAATTAGGAATTTAAGACAAGCAGAATTTCCTCGCAATTTCCAAGCGACAGCTCGTCAGCTTCACAAAATTCCTGTTATTTATTTAAAGTTCTCCTGGGTTTTGGTCCCATTCCCCACGGGAATAATGTAGCAGGAAGCACACCAATGCAAAACTAATGTCGAGTTTTTGCAGGCAAACTAAAATTTGTCGAAATGTTCCAATAACCATCAAGCAAATCTTCACTTGTACCATTAAAAATCATCCTTTTCTCTGTGTCTAAAGCAGCTTTAAACCACCCCAGACAACATAAAAGGACTCTGCCTCATTGCCTCCTCCTCTCTCGAAGAGCAGAAATACCTCATAAATCCAAAATCAATGTCAGATGAGGGAAAACTGACTGTACTAAACAAATACAAATCACAACATACAGAAACAGAAATAACAGCTGAAGACAAGCTCCACAATAACCACAATACAGTGCAGTAGTAACAGGAGGTGAAACCCTACAGGAACTTGCAGATTTGCTTTACTGAGGGCTTTGTCACTCGTTAGATACCAATTTTGGAACAAAATCAATAGCAGAGAAAAATCATTTTTAGATCTCCATATGTCTAGCCTTCCCCATTCTTGGCAGAATGGGCAAAAATTAGCATCACATGAATGTTTTTTAACCAGCTGCACATTAACTGCGTCCAACATTAAGTTTGGGTATTGAGATGTTTGTTGGATCGACAGCCCTTTAAAACCATTAAAGACATAACAGCAACACAGTAAAAAGTCCCAACAGCTGTGGAGATTTCAGGGCAATTTAAAGGTTGTAACAACTGGAAAAGTAGCAGGAGAGCTACAAAAATCCATTTCTGATGTCATTCTATCTTTTGAATATGCGGGTGAGATGATTTACTGATTTTTTGGTGGCAAAAAAAGGAGTATTTTAACAGGTTCCCTGCAACAGAATGAAAAGATCCAGAAGTATGGCCATGCAGAACGATGACAGATGACCATCTTAATTATCCAAACACCACTGCTCAATTCTGACATAACTTAGAACATTTAACACAAAACCAGGTTGGATCAGAAAAATATTTGGGGGGCGAAGTCTTCACACTCAAAGCCAGCCATTTACCAAATCTTCCACTCAGGAAACCCCAAAGAAGACTGCAAAAAAAAAAGGAATTTTATTTTATTTCCAGAGCGGGGAGATGTGGTAACTCTAAATAAAGTATTGGAGCGGTCTGTGATTCGTAAATAGAGTTTCACTGTTGGTTTAAATGCTGGATGTCCACACCCCAACGGAGCTGGAACTGCACACTCCAAAAGGACAAAACCACTGCTAACTGCAGGAAGAATTTGCTCCCCCTTGAAAAGGGACATTCATGTGACTTATGGAAATATCTGTGCCTAAGATAGGCAAGGAAAAAAATATGATCAACTGTAGAAGGGAAGCAATTTGCTTTCTCCAAACTATGAACTGGCATTTCTTTGGGGATGAACACTGGTTTCTATTGTAACTGGGATGCTGTACAGGGAGGAATAATCACTATTTAATCAAGTCTCTTCTTGCAAACTCCTTACAGAGAATGCAAGAAATAAGTGCAATTAAGTTAGCCAGATCTCAGAAACTGCACAACACGCCAGAAAACAAAAGCAGAGTATTTTGGGGGCTAGAGGGGGAGAGGAAACAAGCTGGTGGAGAAGGTTTTTAGAATTAGCATTGTGTGGAATTATTTGATAGCTCAGTGCAATAAATACAGAATCAAAGTAAAAAAAACCAAACCAGTCAGATCACTGATCTGGAAAGGGCTGAACATCCCTCAGGCCAGGTCAGCTGTTCCTAAACCATCCCTGCTCTTCCTAACAAACTACTTCTGCTCTCTGGCTGGATGTTTTATCCCACACTTCCTGCCCTGCATCCCACCCTGTCAGACCCAGGGGCACTGAGTGTTTGATGTCACCCCGACACAGCTTTATCTCAGTGAACAAAGGAGGAGGAGGAATTCTTTTTTTCCACCTTGCTCCATGTGTCCTGAAAACTTCAACAGTTAATCCTCCAACTCTCAGACAGAGTCAAGGATTTGAAATAATTCTGGTACCAGTTCTCAATCCCATTTGGTAATGCTGGGAGCACTCGGCTCTGTTTTTTGCACGAGTACCACAATTAGTGTGGGGGTGTCAATCATCTCCCATCTGCTGCCTGCAAAAGGAATTCTCACCTCTTCCAACCACTGTTCTCAGCAACATGAGCATGTTTGGCATCACCTCCTGTTCCACACCTCAAACTGAAACCTTGCCAGAGTCAGGCAGAGCTGCCTCAGCTTGGCCATCACCTCTGGGTGTAAACCCACACACAGGACACAGCTGTAAGAACAGCTGGGGGAAATGCAGACTTTGGACTGCGTCTAGAAGCAAAATTTAATCATTCTAATTCTTATAGATAGCTGGGAGAATGACCCATTTTCTCAGCTGCTGAAAGACAAAGCTGTTGTAAGGCTATAAAGATGATTTAAGAGTATGTATCAGTTTAGAGGGGAAAAAAATTCTGCAAGCTCAGACAGTTGTAAAATCGCCACTTTATGGCCGTGTCTGCTTGGACTCTGCCAAATTTATGAGGCCACAATACCTATATTATTGAATATAATGTCTAGCTTCTACTACCTTGTCTTTGCAATCAAATCTAATGTTTAACATCCCAGCCCTTCAATAACGACACTCCATATCAATTAAAACCAATAAAACCAGTTCCTTTCAAATATGACTGGAGGCTCAGTAGCAATTAGTCAAAGACTGAAGATGCAGAATGAGGGATGAAATGTACTTGCAACTTTTGGTCCGCCAAGAATCCATATATCCACTTTTCTCACCCCCTCGGTAGAGCAGTGGTTTAAATTACACAGCATCATCCCATCACACCACAGAACGTCTTGACTGCAAGAACACAGGCAGACACCAACACTGTTAAAGACAGCAATCTCCCCTCTGCGACTGTCTGCTCGCAGGGAAAGCCGGAGTCATCGAGGCTCAGCAATTGTGAAATTGGGCAGAATGGAACTCCCGAAGATACTCCATTAATTACAGGAAATACCATAAAAATCAGACACGTTAAGTGCACAGAAATTACTAGGAACTAGAAAGGCATTTCAAGATAAAAGTAAATCCTCTTAAACACTTCCCTCCCCCCCTCCTTTGTTTTGGGTTTCTTTCTCCTTGCATTTACTTCAGAACCCAGATTTCGCTCTGGTTCTACTCTTTGGCATTTCCAGGGATCTTGCCCAGCCCCATCAGCCCCGAGGGTCCCTTACCTCCTGCCCGGGGGGGTGTCCCACAGAGCAGCACGACCCCCTGGCCCTCCCGCACCGACACCGCGCTCCTCATCTTCGTCCTGGAGTTCTCCACATCTGCGAGGGAAACAGAGGTGAGCCGGGCATCAGCAAACAGGGAACGTCAACAGGAGACTCACGATCTCAAACCCCGATCTCTTAGCATGCAACCAAACTCGGGAAATTCAGTGCAGCAGTTGCAGAAGAAAAGGCTGCTCAGCACGAGGGAGGCTGACAGAATCAGGGCTGAAGGGAACTAATCCGCAGTGAGATAACTGAACAGATCCTACGGCTAATTTTGTTCTTATGCCTGGCTTCTGCTACTCTGATTTTGATAATCAAAAAGAAGCCAATGAGCATGACTTAAAAATAGGTCCTTCAGCCACCGCTTCTTTGGAAATGAAGGCTACGATGAAAACAGCATCAAGATCCTCCTGAGCTCCCCTGCCCAACTGTAAAATAACATTAGTAACAGCTATTCAGAAGACAGACAGGGATCCTTCCAAAGAGAAAAGAACCTTTTGGACCATACTCCTGCATGTCTTGGGTGACTTTATGCTGTGTATCCCCTATCGCCTGCTCTATGCCCAGCCATGATTCCTGTGCCTTTCTGTGCCTTTAAACTGGGTGCGAGAGAAAGGAAAAAGCCACAGGAACTTTTCAAAGCAGTTTTTGTGCTCAAGGACAGGGGATGAGAGAGCTGCTGCTGCTGCAGAGCAGAGGCACCTTCCTGCTTCCCCCGGCTCTGGGCTCCTTTTCTCGGAGGAGAGAGACGGAGAGTTCAACTCCTTTGTTTCCCTGGGACTTTGGTTTCTCCTTCTTCTCTTCTGGGCTGTTCAGAGCACCAGAACATCAGAACCTCCCTGGGAGCCCTCACACCTCGGCCTGGAGGGGCCCGAGCCAACCCAGCTCCGGAGAGGAGAGAGAGAGAGAGAGAGAGAGAGGGAGAGAGAGAGCCCACACCCACGGAAAGGACTCTAAAATATTCCCAGGTTTTCTCTCCACAGTGAGAGGTTTTATTATTTAGCATTATTCTTTTTCCGTGTGTTTGTTAAATAAATAGGGTTTTTTCCCTTCTTTCCCTTTCCTTCGAGGAATTTTTTCCTGAAGCTGGTGGAGGAGGGGTGGCTGTACCCTGCCTTGTGTAGAGGAGACGTTCCTCCCAGAGCCTTCCTCCGAAATTTGTCTCAAACCGACACTGCAGGAGAATCCCTGGGAACATCACTAAGCCAGAGCTTTGTACCTCAGTGTGCTGACCCAGTGCTCTGCTCTGACTGGCCTCAGGTCTTTGGGATTATTTTAAGCTGTGTAAGGATCACAGGATACCCTGAGATGGAAGGGATCCACAAGGATTATTGAGTCCATCTCCGGCCTTGCACGGGAAACCCCAAAAAATCACACACAGCATCGTCCAGACACTTCTTGGGGGGAAACAAATGCTGCAGAGTATCCACAAATGCAAATATTTTATCATAAATTTATACTGGCTTTCCCTCTAGCTGGTGAGTCAAGACCCAAGAAACTAGGACTTCATTATACCCTAAAACTAAGCTAAATATAACATGCCATACAAACCAAGCTCCAAGTCCTGCACTAACAAAGCCTTTGCCATAAATAAACCGTATATTTTTCCATAACAGAAGACAATTTAAAAAAAAAACCCCATATTTTTTTATAACCTTGTATAGGGCACTAAACTAACACAGTCTTTAAATAAGGCTCTCTTTACAACCAAACATAACAGGAGCAATGAGTTGACCAACAATAGCTATTTCCCCAAAATATAGCATTTCTTATTGCTGCAAAGCAACAGCTGTTACAGTGAGAACACTGAGTAAGAGCGATTAGAATTTCAATGCTTCCTTCAAAAAAATGCTGCAGTAAGAGAGTGTTGGACAATCCTTGGTTAGTGCACATAAAGTTTGTAGGAATGTTTCTTAGAAGGGCTGTTTTTCAGCTTTCCAAGTGAATTTCCACGCAGGTATCCTCAGAATAAACTCAGATCCTTTTGCTGGACACGATGCAGAAGTCACATACAACCCCAGCCAAACCGATTTCACTCAGAGATCAAAAGAGCACAGCCTTAAATTATTATTTCAGGCCTTTAAAGCATCTTACTCTTTCCCCCATAACATTACACATCCCTCAGCTGCCCCAACACCATTCCCCAGAGCCATGGAATGAAAAACCAGGAGCTGACAGCACCTCAGAGAACACACACTGTGCTGTTTCAGGATGAATCACACCAAAAGAATGAGTATTTTACATAGAAAATTAATTTTAGACCACATTTTGCCCTCTTACATCACAGCTCTTAAATCTTCAGTAATACAATTTCCAGAACTGAAATGGGTTTTTAAGCCCATGCATTCCATTTATTGCAGCGAAAGACGTTCAGAACCTTCCTTGTCTTTGTGCTGTCCAACAAATCACATGGGCAGGATGGGATTGGGCTGGGAGCACCTTGGGAAGGGATGTGGGACGTGCTGAAGGATTGGGAAGGCACACCCTCATCATCCCAGAGGTGCTCAGTGAGGACACACCACAGCTCTGCAGTTTGATCTGCTGCAATGTTGTAAAAATTGAAATTATTAATCCCTGATTGCAGGTGAAGACTCTTGTCACAGAGAAAGAGTTTTTGGGGAAACAGGAAGCAATGCAAATCCACCCAAAAACGGAGAATATGAGCCATGCTACAATAAAAGAATCATTTTTCACAAAAGAGCAGGAAGCTCCCCATCCCACCTTCTAGAGCAGCTCAAGGACCAGACTCATCACACAGATGCCAAACACCATCACTTGAATTTCTCTATAAACTGCTGCCTTCTCTTTACACGTTGCCTGGCACTGCTTTGAACAGAATGGAAAACCAACATGCAAAACAGGAGCAGGGTTCTTTATTGGCATCACACAATGAAGTCCCAATCTCTGACCTCAGAGAGCACTGGCTGCTCGTGAACGCGACGCTGCTCTGATTTTCAGGTGTTCCTGCAGCATATTCAGAGGACTGAAGGTCAAAGCCAGGCATGTTTGGAAGTGTATCAAGAGTGATTGTTTATCCTTGGGCTTCTTTGTCAGGTTTTTGTTTGTTTGTTTGTTTTTTAATAAAGCCACTATCCCAAGCACAGGAACACCAGGGAGCAGAGCTGTATCTTCTAATAAAACTCGTTATGACATGAACTCATCGGGAAAGGGACATTAAGTCCTCAGAAAACTGACAGGGTCAATAAAATACCTTAAAAGGTGGACTAATAATGGCAAAGCTTGTTTATTTGTACAGACTGAATGGTATCCCTGAAATCAGAGGCTTTTATCCCGCTGAAACGTCTCAATAGACAAAATGAAACTGGAAACAAAGCCCAGAGATCAGGACAGAAGATGGTTTGGAGGAGCGGTGAGTCAGAACAGGCCTCGCTTTTCAGCACCCATGGGATGACAATATCCCATTGTTCAGTGAAAGGAAAGGGCAGGAACCCCAAGTATTTCTGCATTTCATCTGCCGGGCTAAAGTCCGGCTTATTCATCATCAGACTTTTAAAACTCTCTCAAACTGGTCACCAAACTGAAGTGCTTTCATTAGTTTCTCTTGCCTTAATCTCTTCACTTCTTCCTCGCATTTATTACACCTCACTTCTGATCTCCTTTCATCTGAAATGCAACTATTCATGGGCAAAATGAACAACTTAATTACTTAACCCTACCAGGCAAAGGCTCTAATCCTGCCACTGAAAATATTTTGGTAAAAATGTTACAAAAATCCTGACTACAGGGGAAAAAAAAAATCCAACATAAAAACCAATCTAGAACTGTGTAATTTGCAAATTAAATGCTTTTATTGCCTGTTTATAGTTTGCCATATAGAAGAAAGTTTAAAATTAGGAACTGAGGCTTTCTGACTCCTGAAACAGCATTTTCTTTTCCTTTCCCCTGCTAATACATGTATTTGCCTCATTGCTTTAGTACCAAGTACATAAAGTTGTATCAACTGAAATACACATGCCATCGCAATAAAATGGAGAAAAAAAAATGCAATTCAGCTTTGCTGAAAAGTCTTTGATTCTGCCCAAAGTGGGAACAACAAAACAAGTTCCTGCCCATACAAACAAGGATACGAAAACTGCATATTCCAGTGGGTTCTCTCCTTCTGTTTAATTAGCCAAGTTTTCAGTCTCAAGTGATGCCTTAGGTTTTCACTTTTATATATTTC
This sequence comes from Mohoua ochrocephala, assembly GCA_013398855.1. Taxonomy (NCBI): domain Eukaryota; kingdom Metazoa; phylum Chordata; class Aves; order Passeriformes; family Acanthizidae; genus Mohoua; species Mohoua ochrocephala. The sequence continues at coordinate 16,572 of VZTA01000366.1, read as the reverse complement.
AAGCCCTGCCCTGCCTGGTGTGTGACTCTGCAGTTCCTTGTGCCCTGGGAGCTGCTGTTCTCTCCTGCTGCTCACACACAACAAACCTCTGCAGGTTCCCACTCCAAGGACACCGGGCCCCAAATGTGTCAACTCAAAGCCTCTCAAGGGGGGCAAACTCGGGGTGATTCCATCATGAACTGGGGCAAACTTTGGAGAATGAACCCTGAGATGCAAATGAACCCAACTTATCAAAGGGTGAAGAACCCGTGACCCAGGGCCCATCTGGGGTGGAGCCTCTGGACTGCCCAGGGTGAGCCTTTGAAGGCCTTCAAATAAATCCCTCCTTTTATTCTCTTAATTCTTGTCTGGTCTCTGTGTTTTAGGTGCCCACTTAAGGCATCACAAGCACTGAGACTTTAAGTTTCTGAGGAAGATTCCAAAAAGTGGAGTGACAGCAATGTGAGTATCAAACCTGGAACAGCTGCTTTGTGCATCGGGAACAGCAGCATTTAAACACTCCTGTGACACCCAGCACAATTAAAAAACGTGGATTTGTGGATTCATGAGGGGAAAACACGGCCCTAAGCATCTCTGTGAGGTAGAAGAGACTGAAAACAGTGACATTTTTAGAAAAGAACAAATATGAACTCTTCTGCAGAGCCCGCTGACCACTGTGAGCACCTCCCAGATGTTTCTGGTCTCTGTGATCTCGTGTAATCAAGAGGGGAAGCGAAGGGAGGGGGGCGAGATCACATCAAATACCACAGCCACGCTTTGAAAAGACACAGAACATCATGCCATGAAAAATTCAGAGAATTTCTGATGACAAAGCTGCTCCACACACACAACTGCTGGCTTGTGGCAATGCTGAGTTATGTCGTATTTTGTCAAGAAACCGGTGTGATATTTCACCCCCAGACACCAATTCTGTACACAGGAACTTCCTAAGATTTGCAAACACTGCTGGAAACGACACCAAATCCTATTTATTTTTTTTAGTAATACACAGAACACAGGAGGAGCAGGATTTGGTTTTCCAACTGTTTTTTTTTTTTTTAAAATTCAGGTTTCCAACTCCAAGTCCAGCATCACCCAAGCATCTCATTACACTTGTATCAATTGCTCTTTATTGTCAACACATGTTTATCAGCAATTCTACCATGTTTTGAAAACTGAAGAACAAGGATTCGAGCCCTACAAACATAATTGTCCCTTAATAGCCACAAAAATATTTATTGCATTGCTTCATCAGGCTCATTGTTATTCAAAGGAGCAGAACTTGTTCAACATACTTTAGGTATAATTCTGTAGTGGTAGGATGTTCAAGTGCCTAAATGAGTCAGACAACCAAATGTAAGCTGTTTTCTTGAGTAGGTAATTCTGAAGTGGGGACTCTGTTTGATGTCAGCCCATAATGAAGCACTAATTCACAGCCCACTCGCCCTGGTAAAAGTCCCATTATTAAAAAGAACGGAAATTCCACTCTCTCGGCTCTTAAGGGCAAATAACAGGCTCAGCACGCTGTAATAGCTATGTTGGTAATGAGAACTTCTGCACAAAACAGAGTAAGGCCAATTTGTTTCTTTAAAAAGAAAAAACAAACATAAACAACAGCAAAACCCAACAAACTCCACCACCAGCCCCTAACTCACCTGCCTGCATGAGCAAACCTTCTTCCCCACCACCCTCTACCCCAAAATTTGAAATAGCAAGGCATTGCTGCAATCATGAATTTTGTATTTCTTTAGCCAGACACCTAAAACTGAATGTACCCTTTGAATAATTAATTTTCACCAGGATATTTGGGATACATGGCCTGTTAACCCCAACACACTGCCTTGAAAACCTTCTGCTGCCTTCCCAGGGCATGGATGGAGCCTGGGAGAATCACACTGAGGTAGGAGGGAAGGATGAGACCAAAAATTTTCTCTGTAATCAATTTCTCCTGGGCAGAGAGAGAGGATAAAAATATTCACCATGCAGGAGTGAGCATTACTCAAAGCAGGCAAAGAGTGGGGGTGATTTGTCACTCGAGGAGAGATTCAGAGGCTGCTGGGGAACCATCTCCAGGGTTTCACTTGGTCAGGCTGGTGCTACAGGGCAATCACAGAATCCCTCAACAACCTCTACAAAATCCCTTTCTGCTGTGAAACATGGCTGAACTTGCATTTTCTGGGGCAGCATTTCTCTGCAGGAAGGTCCCAGCACCGGGGGTGACACACACACACCCTTGCAGGGTGTTTTTAAACCCTCATTGCAGGAACAGGAGCAGCTCTGGCCCCATCAGTGTCCCTCTGCAGCTGTGGCATCGCTGCTCCACCCTGAGATCCTCCCTACGCCCTGAAAGCTCCAGGACAGGGCAAGCAAAACAACCTCCCACCCTCCTCGAGGCTCATTTTACACCCAAAATGCTACTCAAGACAACTTTTGGGCTTGACGTATTGCCCCCATCTCTGCTCACATCAGTCCCACCAGCAGAGCCCATCTGAGCCTTTGTGCACCCACAGAAACATTGCCAATAAAATGCAGCAAACCTCAATGCAGAACGAGCAGGGGAGTGAACAGACCCTGCAGGTTGTTTCCATCCCATGAAACGCTGAATATCTCACAGGTGGGTCCTGCTGGGATGAACAGGCTGCTGGAGCCAGGTGCAGTGAACAACCAGCCAACAGCACAAAAAAACCCCCACAAATCTTTGAAACTCTTCCCCTTCCCTTGAATCAACCTGAGGTGCAGCAAAAAATGAAACAGGAAGAATTAAATGCTCCTATACCAATTAAAGCAGAATAATTCCAAAGTCTGTGTCATATAAACACAAATAAGAAAAGCTAAAAATAAATTGGCAGAGACGTATCAGAGTGTGGTGAGCAAGAGATGCCAGCATGGGAAGGGGTAGAAGAGGTTTGCAGTGATGAGGGGAAAGATGGACAGAGAGGGATGAGGTGATTTGTGGGCTGTGTGCAGCTGAGGGAAGAGACCAGAGACCACAGAGAGGAAAAAGGAAAAAAAAAATAAAGCGGTAAAAGGATATTAATAGCAGAAAAGTTGAGTCAACATCCGATAAGCAGGGAGTATTTTATTTTTTTTTTAAACACGCTTTTCACTGGCAAAAATGCACTGAAAGAACTGGGAAAAAAACCAAACCAAGCCCTAACAGCGTTACTAGGGAAATGCATGTTTTGAAAGAAAAATGTTCTCCAATAGGTATTTCCAAAAATATGCCTTTCATAAATTTGTATTATCTGGGAATTACCGCTCAACTCCAGGCAAACACAGCACTGAACAAAGCAATTCAGGCAATTTGAGAAATATCTCAGGAGGGAAGGATGTTTGCTCAAGGAAATTATCCTACAGTCGACTTCTCAGATGCAACACGGATTTTTTTTTCCCCCCCCAACACTTTCCCCAAACAAACCCTAAGAACATCCTGACAGTCGTCTAAGCACCAGCCCTCGTAACCACAAAGCAGGTTTAGTGCTGAAGAACACCAGGCTATTCACGTTTTAATGGTTACACAGATGGCTAAAGCCCTGCCAGATCTAACTCTAATTATCTGAAGGTTTGTTTATTTATTAAATATGCAGCAGTGTTCCCAAAAAGCCTTTCCTGAATAAATAAATCAATGAAAACCATCCTAGAACAGCTCAGTTTTAAAGCACTGGGAACAGGCTGATGACAATGGGATTTTTTTTTCCCCTGCCACTGACTTCAGTCCTGTATGTTTCCAGAGATGCCACCTTCCACAGAGAAATGGACAGATCCTGCCCCAAGTATCACAAAATATTTCATCACCAGAAAGGATTCCTCCTGGGATTTGGGTAACCAGGATCTGTCATTTCCTCACCTCACCAGGTATGGAGCACCTGGCTCAGATCCCTGCTTTGAGTGGGGCCACGTGGGCCAGAACAGACGAGGCAGTGACAAATAACAGACACGGCAGATGGAGAAGTGTCCTGCCCACAGATGTGTGAGCCCAGCTGCTCTCCACACCTACAAACCACCGACTTGAGAGCCAGCAGAAAAGTCCAATGCTCACAGGCCTTCCAAACAGTCGTGTTCTCATCAAAATGTGAGGCCTTACCTGGGCTGAGCAAAATAATATGAAATATTCTGTTGTGTGTGCTATGAAACAAGTCATCCCCCCATCCGTGAGCTCCAACAGTGGAAAATTGTGCCCAGAATAAGAGATCCAACCTTAACCCATTACTCACCCTGCCAGAATCACCCTGGGCCATTTTCCATTCCAAAATCAGCTGGGTTTTATCTGCAGCTCCAGCTGCCGCCCGGTATTTCTAACCTGACATGTTAAACACTAATGGACTTTTATTTTTTTGTGTTTATTTTAATAATTCTCCTCTTTACTGTTTCTCAACCTCCAGGTATGTTATGCCTCAACTCTTCAATAAAAGAAATACCAGGGAACCTGGAGAAGGTGACTATTTCTACATAACTGAATCCAACCACCCACTTGAAGTAAGCCCTAGAGAGGATAAGGTGCAAGGATAGATTAATACTGTAACAAAAATAATATTTATAGAGGAATTTAGAAGAAATTAAAACTTTTAATTCTATTATTGAAGCGAAGATGAAAAAGACAGAGGCAGAAATAAAAGTAATACATTTTCAGAGCACATTTGCCTGGCTCATGCAGAGGAAGAACAGTTATTTCACTGAACTAACTATTCACATCACAATTTGAAGGAAGAGGTGGGCGAATTTTCACGTTTGACAAATAAAGCACCTCAGACTCGGTACCCTGAATGCAGCACTCGGGACTGCTGACATTAATTGCTCCCGTGAAGTTCAAACCCACCATTTCTGAATCAGGGATATAATGGGCTCTTCCCTGTGCTCCACTCCAACCCCAGCAGGATCGCAGCGAGTACCAGGACGTCACCACAGCATAAAACAGGGGCTGGAAAATTGCTGCAAACATTTATGACTGTAAATCTCTCGGGTTACTCGCTGGGATTAGACCACATTAACAGGCTCAGAAGGACAGCAGAGATAAGGAAAATGATCTATTTCTATCCCAGCACCGTACGGCAACACTGAAGTTGCGGCTTAATGGATGTCCAGGAGCACATCAAAGCAAACCAGAGGAGATTTTGTTCACTTCCTTCACAGCAGCAAGAAGTGGCTAAAGCAGATGGTCTGGAGTTATTTCCTTACAGACTTCAGGGAACAGGAACGCAGTGAAAGGCATTTCTTACCCCGATGCCATTTGCAGCTGACAAGCAAAACGGGTATTTGCTGTGGCAGATAAGGCAGAAAAAATGAAAGAAAACCCTGGGTTCCTGTGATGTGGACAGCGGAGATGTTGAAAACAATAATAATTTCCCAGGTTCACATAAAAATGCGAAAATGAAAATTACAACTTTATCTCTAGGAGACAGGCCATGGAAGAGTCCATGAGGCAGAATCATTTCTTCAGTGCTGAAGATGAAAGCCAAATGATGAAGTTTCCCAGTGAAGTCACATCTCCAACCTGTGCACAAGCACGAGCTGTTAATTAATTCATTAATGAAAAGCAGAAAACCACTGCATAACCTAATTCAGTACTGCGCAGATACATTACTCTCTAGCCCCTAATAAAATTAAAAGAACACAACTGAGGCTGCAAACTCAATTATTTGGAGGTAGAAAATGCCAAATTAAGGTTGCCTAAGACAACGAGTATTGGCAGAGGAACAAACCAAAAGCCCCACCAGCGAGATTTCAGCGCCTACGGCTGATGGTTCACACCAGAGCTCTTCCTGCTCTTAGAGCAGCCACTTTCTTGTCTTACCTGGAAACCTCTTAAGAGCTGCTGAGTGTGTTTAATTAGTTTTCAAGAGCCTGAGTGCTCAGTGGAAGGTGTGAAGTTATTCTGCAGCCGGGATGAGCTGCAGCAGGCACTGAGCTCTGGCCGAGTGCCGGCTCCGAGCTCCTGGAGGGATGTTTGGGGAAAGCAGAGGAGCAGTGGCCACTCACAGTCGCTCCAACACGCAGAGCTGGACCCGTGCTTGCCTTTCTGGTGCTCTGTAGCTGTGTAAACAACTTCCTCACACCTGTACTTCCCATCAGCAGCTCCCAGCAGCCAGCAGAGGCTCCTTGGTGCGGGGCGAGGGGATTCGGGAGCAGCTCCGGGAGATGCCGTGAGCCACTCCCTGCAGGATGCTCCCGCTTGCCTGCCCGTCCCACTGCCACAGCTCTCGATCCTGGTGGCATTTCTGAGGCAGGGCAGACCCAGAGGCTGCAGCCAGACAAACCCAAGTTAGAATGAGAACCCCAGGCCAGCTGCAAAGCGGGGAAGGGCTGACACAAGGGTCACCCAGCAAAACTGTTGTGATACCCGTGAGATCAACACAGACAAACTCACAGCTCCTTCTGATCTCTCGTCAGAGACAGACACGAATAACCTCTGGCACAGCTTATTTTCTCCAATCTAAGTACTGTAAGCACAACCTTTCACCCTAGCAAAGCACTGCTCCTGCCAGTGACAAGCCCTGGTGGACCAGCCCGACCAGGGTGACAAATTCCCCCCACTGCAATCAAGCCCAAATTCCACTTGTTCTGTCACACATCCACTTCTGCCCCTCACAGCCTCTCTAAAACCAGAACAGCCTTTTCAGGACGTGAGCTAGAGCTTCAGCCTGGTTACAAAACCTCTCTTTCAATATTAATCATTGCTCTGACCCAGATGTAATAGAGAGACATTTAAAACCCAATCAGTATAATCCCCACGCAGATAACAAATCCCCTGTTTTGCTTTATGAAGGCAGGAACAATAATCGTTACACAATTAAACAAAGGGGTAAAGAGACGACAAAATTGCATTTGGCCTGGCTCAGACTGAACTGGGATCTGATACTGCAGCGTCTGGAGGAAGAGCAGGAGACCCTTGCAAGCATGACTTGGAATAAATTAAATTCATTACACAAAGCGACGATTTGTGATAAGAACTCGCTACCTTGACCCACTCGGTCACCTTCCCCAGCGACAGATCAATGGCACTCGGGGCGTGTGGCACACAAGGACCACGCTGTGCCCACGTGCCTGGCGTTCAGCTGGGAGCAGAGCAGCCCTCTCCCAGCCTCTCCAGACACTGGGATGTGACAAACCGACTCTACCCTTGCCCTGGAGTCAGGAAATACTGGAGTCTGGAAGGATAGTTAGGCCCCACAAGTTTAGAAACAAAGCTCAGACCTGCAATCACAAGACGAGTTGATTTTTATTTTTTTTTCCACTAAAGAAGGATTTATTATGAGGCAAAAAGGTTTCTTGAAGAAATAAGACAGTAATTCCACTGAATCCCCATCAGGAAAGATAGGAGAAAAATAAGGGATGGGTAAGATGCAATTGGCTTAAAGAGATGCCGAAGTTACTTTTAAATGGAAGCAAAAAAGAGTTACACAAAAAGATGAAAGAGTAAGCAAGAGCAGCACGTGTTATTAAGAGCTGAGGTTATGAAATACTAAGGAGAAAAATGCTCCATTTTGCTAACCAAAGCAGCATAAAAATTCTTCTGAAAAGAATCTGAAATAAAATCAGAAAGACACATGTAGTAAGAAATCAGAAGTTCAAAACCAGCTGAATGCAAAGGAGCGTTAACAACAGATAAGGAAATGCAAAATACTGCTGGTAATATCAGATTATTAAAAATCAAAAGCATCGTATCACACACTCATTTGATACCCAGGGAAGCCTCTGGCAAATCGCACACAAGAGTTCAGCCAGCAGACGAGAAGCTGTGGCAGTGCAGAACCAGCCTCTCCACCCATTAAATCACTGGCTCATTTGATTTTTTAACTTAATTAGTGGGTAAAATAGCAGTATGTACAGTAGAGGCAATCAATGCAATTCCAAGTCATTAGATGTGACAATGACAGTAAGTTCATCAGGGGAACCTGCACTCAGGGACACGATTCCTGCTGGGGCTGGAATCGATGCTCCCAGGCTGATTTCTGACCACCCTCTCCCAGCTCTCACTCCCCAAACCAGGAATCACTGCAGGCACAGGCTGCAGAGCACTGACACTGCAGACACTCCCAGCAAGCTGAGGGTTTTCTGAAATGGTACCACTTGTAAATGACAAATGGCTGTGGACAAAACACTGGTTCAACTTCAGACCTAAGTGATTCCCACTCGTCATTAATATTTAAACCCGGCTTAGCTTGTTTCGAGTAAAGAGGTTTTGACTCGGTTATTTCCGTTTCAGAAAAAACATCTGTATAACATTTTTGTAAAAAGCTGTAGAAATAAAAAGTGCTGAGGAAACAAATGAAGGCATTTGAAACACGAGTGGTTAAAAACTTCTACGCAGCTGGTGAGTTCATCCTCCCAGTCTGCTCCATCCCCAAAAGCCAGTCCAAACAGATTATCCAGGAGCACTTTTATTTTTTTGCTCTTCTTGCAGCAAGAGAGCAAAAAGAAAACGCAGGGATCATCTGAGCACATTAACCTCCCTGGAAGAGAAGGGAATGAGACAAGATCTTTAGAGAATTGCATTCTGTCTGCCTCCGCAGTAATGGCATTACACGTGAACGAAAGCAAAATTATGTGGAAGACTGTTAGTTTACTGAGGGGTCAAACAGATGACAGCTGTGGCAGGAGGAGGCAAACCTTTAATATGCCATGATGGACCAATGTGCACATCCTTCAGTGGCTGAATAAATGTGGCTGAACAAGGGATTACACCTGAGCAAGCAGCTGCATAGATTAATAAACTCAGCATCAGACCATTCAACAACAGAGGCTGCAGGAGTGGGGGAAAAAAAAGGCAACTCCTGAGAAATACCTGAGTTCTGCTACTGCATTTATAAAAACAAATACAATCCCAGCGTTGCTGAGAAGAGTTTAATAGTTTGAGACATGTACATCAGGAGAAAACCCCCAAAACACAGGGGCACCTCAAATCTTTTTGTTGGTGTCGGAGCAGAACCCTTACGTGACAGATGCTCCATGTGCAGACTGATCCCCAGCCTAAGCCAAATTGCTCCTCGCAGGGTGATGTAATCCTCCAAAGTGTACCGTTAACTACAATTTAATAAAAAGTCATGGGCTGAAAAAATACAGTTTCATAAAAAAAGGAGAGAAGATGTCTCGCTGCACAGGGCTGAGAGAGGCAATAACAGGAAAATAAAATCAGGTACTGCATCTCTTCTCATAAGTACAGAGAATTTCCTTGGTTATTAAATGAGACTCCCCACAACTCCCAGCCTGTGCTCTCTGTAACTACTCAGCGCCACTCTGTATGAGAAACAAGACACAAATACATAATCAATACAAGAATAAAGGCACAAGCAATGCAGTGTAATACGAGCAGCTCTCTAACTTACATTGCTTCAGTTTTAAGGCCCCTGCTTTGCTTTGCAATAAACATCAGAAAGCAAAATGCGCAGGCTGGCAGCAAACTGGAGCTCTGGAAAAGTTTATTTGGAGTAAGATGATACCCAGTGAAGACATTTAAATTGTATTTGCAGTCTCTCCGCATTTACTGGGCTGCAGCCATGGGTTAATTCTGTCAAACTTTACTGGGTATTTATTTATCAGTTCACAATGTCAGAGTAATTCTGTACATCACGAGACGCCTGTGCTTGTTACAGAATGACAGAGGCATTTAGGTTGGGAAAGACCTCCAAGATCAGCGAGTCCAACCATTCCCCAGCACTGCCAAGTCCCACTAAGCCACATCCCTAAATCCACCTCTCCAAGCCTTTCAAGGGACCTCAAAAGAAAAGGACATCTGCTCTGCATTATTTGAAGAACAACACCTTCAATAAGATAATATTGTCTAAAACCATGCCAGGGCACTTACATCTCCCAAAACCCCCAGCAAACCCTACAGCTACTAAATGATGAAGTCAAATTCTCTCAGCCACCCAGCCAAGCTTTCCTTTATTTCAAGTCCTCATCAAACACCTTTTAGCAGCATCCTTTTTTCTACATCGCAACTCGGTGCTGTAGAACACATTCCAAATGGATATTCTAAATCTTTGTTTCAGTTTGAGGAGGCTCCAAACCCAACAGCTTTATGAGCCACGAAGGGCGGGGTAGGACACAGCACAGATATGTTTCTGTTGACTGAAACAATTTTCACGTTTGATTTTTTTTTTTTTGACTTGCAAAACTACAGTTGAAAGATCAAAGCACTCCATTCCTACTGAACATTCCTATTAACTTCAATGGGCTTTAGATCAGGCCCTTAATGGGGTACTAATGTAATGTAAACATTTTTAAGTATTGTCTCCATTTTATCAGGAGCATGTTAAATGGGCTAACAAGACCCCATTAGGGTAATTCCGACAAACGAGTCGTGGGCTGGAATACTTTCCTTAGCAAGGACTGGCTTTGATTTTTCAGCGAATAGAAGCTCTGTTTTCTCAAATAATCCATATTCCAGAGTTTTAAGAACAGGTCTGCAATGCAAAAATCCTAAGGAACATCACTACTTTCGATGCCTTAGGTTTTAACTTTTATATGTTTCAAACCCTGCCCTGCCTGGTGTGTGACTCTGCAGTTCCTTGTGCCCTGGGAGCTGCTGTTCTCTCCTGCTGCTCACACACAACAAACCTCTGCAGGCTCCCACTCCAAGGACACCGGGCCCCAAATGTGTCAACTCAAAGCCTCTCAAGGGGGGCAAACTTGGGGTGATTCCATCATGAACTGAGGTGATCATTGGAGAATGAACCCTGATATGCAAATGAACCAAACTTATCAAAGGGGGAAGAACCCGTGAGCCAGGGTCCATCTGGGGTGGGGCCTCTGGACTGCCCAGGGTGAGCCTTTGAAGGCCCTTCAAACAAATACCTCCTTTTAATTCTCTTAATTCCAGTCCAGTCTCTGTGTTTTAGGTGCCCACTTAAGGCATCACTTTTCTTAAACAAAGAAACCAAGCACGCACACGAAAGAATTAAAATATTTTTCATTTAGAGCTTTACCAGGTGAGGGGGAGCTGTGCAGGAAATGCCAAAATTTTCAGTTATTTATACATATTTTTTACAGAAATGAAGCCAGCACTTCAAAAGGCTCTGGTTAAAAAGATTTGAGAATTTAGGCATAACATCTAAAAATCTAAAATCACACTGGTGTCCATTGTCTCCACTGCACTTCACACACGTCTTACACTAAGCAAGTCCAATCCAGTGAAGGATTTAATGTGAAAAAAGATGCAGAGAGACAAAGCAACAGCTGCTTTTTTCAACCTCATTGAATGCCTTGAACCAACCAGCAGCTGCCCCCCCTCACTGAGGATGTGCAGCCTTTTGTATAAACAGGTTTTACATTGCGATCCCCGGGATACTGAGGATTCAAGGACCGGGATTCTCCCAGTTCCGGACCATGCACCAACGGGGAGAAGGACTGGACACAAAGCTGGGGGTCAGCACAGCTCCCTGCCAAAAACTCAGCCTTCTCCTCAGAGATTCCAAACTCCATGAGGAGCGAAATCACGGCAAGGCAAGACTTACCTCTGCTCGAAGCAGCATTTTCCCCAAGTTACAGAAACCATAATGCTACGAGATCATTAAATCTGTATTTCTGGCTGAGCATGAAGGTTGGCCTAAACTTTTTGGAGGAGTTCAGCTCATGCAACGTCCTAAGACAGCACTTAACTTTCAGCCTTCATGAAGAAAACTACACAGAAAAACGATGTCATAAATAGCTTTGGGAGGAAAAAAGTATTTTTTTTTTAGCTGTTTCTTGCTTCAAAACATTCTTTCCCTTACATTCTATGCCAGAAAGTCTCTGCTCTCTCCTTGCCACGCTCCTCTCCTTCACAAGCTATTCATGCACAAGCTTTGAAAGATAGTAAGAGACAAGCAGATTTACATCAAGAAAATAAAGAGAGATAAGGTTGCTATGGGAATAAGAAGACAAAAACTGTTACTTAATCCAACATAAAAAGGATGAGAACTGGAGAGAACTCAGATGGAATTGAAACTGTCACCCCAACCAATGAGGTTATGATCTGAAACAACTGCTTTTTCTCCCTCATTTCCTCTATGCTTTTATGTAATTTCATTTTCTCGTCAGAATCTCTTTGCAGAATACAGTATTTCATGCTAAGATTCGAAAAACTTTAAAAAATGAATTAGAAGTAATATTTTCCAATATGTTGCTCACTACTGTCACTCACTTGGCAAACTCTTGTAAAAGCTGAAATACGTCCCCTCTGCAGCAATGCTATGGATGTAGATGTGAAAGTGAAGATGAATCTTTAGATTTTATTTATAAATTATGTATAAAAAAATAGATTCAGCCATGTAATTGTCTTACTTTTAACTACAATCTATCGTCTACAGCAAAGTTTTACATAGGCTAGTGAGCAAATTCAGATTTAGGGGTTTTTCTACAGCTGCAATCAAAGGCAATTCTTATACATTCTGCAGGCTGAAGGAACTGTCACACACCCCCTCTCCCCAAAAAGTCAAGGCACCATTACTGTCAGGAGTTTATCTCAGAAAACACTGTCTCTTATCAGTGCTTGCTGGAATCGCTTCCCAGCCAGCACAAAACATCGAGGAAAGGAATGAATCTGTCCTGTTTTCAAGTTGTTGATACAGGATAAATGTTTCTTCTCGTTTTGAAAAGCGTGGGGAAAGTTTCTCTCCTTCCACTCCACACCCCCAGAGCTGCCCTGACTCATTGAGTACAGAGCCGTATCATCTCCCTACACAGAAACCTTACAGATGAGAAACGGGATGAAACCTTAAAACTCCCAATTCATGAAGTCTCTACCAGTGGACGATCTCTGGCAATATAAAGACTGGAAATAATCTGGAATGAACGAGCTAAAAACTTTTCTTGAACAAGCAGCACAGCTTTGGAAGAGGAATTCTTATTTGCACCTAATCTCTTCCAAGCTCTGCCCATTATCTCCAATATCCAAATTTACCATTCAGGTGTTACCAACGGTGAGATCTTCATGTGCCACCTCTGAGCTACAGGAGAATCCTTAACTGAATCAAACTTCAAACTATCTGAGGATTTTCTTTATTGCTCTCAGAGTTATAAAAAGCTGTACAAGGAATCAGGATAAAATATACACTAATTACCCTTGACTATGCAAATGAAGCTATTTTTAGTCCAGGTTTAAACCATTTTCAAGTTCTCACTGCACAACAACTGCCAAAGGCAAGGGAATGCTACGTTTTCCTTCGCAGTCCTCTGCTTCTTGCTGCGTGCGGAGCACCTCGAGCTGCACCAAATCATTTTGCAAAGCAGGTGCAAGGTGTGACAGTCTGTGAGGGTGGAGTGGCAGCTCTGGAGTTGCAAAATTTTCTTATTTCAAACAGGATCCTGACACACTCTGCTGAACAAAAGCGATGCTAATTCCTCACACGTTACTTTTTACCAAAATGACACATCAGAGATAGGAACAAACCCTGATGTGTATTTAGGATAATGTGGCAAGTCTCAGCTTTGGGACTCTCTTCACCCAGACCCTTGGGGCCACAGAAAGATTTCCAAGGTGCCATGAAGGCTTTTTTCCTGGCAATTGAAATGGAAACTTGAGTCACCTGCACAAGCTCACAGCCATCACAATCAAACCCAGGTCTCCTCAGAACTCCTTGCATTGAGGCATTCCATGTTTCTGTGACAGGAGGTGCAACTAAAGGATCTTTAAGGTCCCTTCCAACCCAAACCGTTCTGTCATTCTCATTTTACACCACAGGGAAACACCCAGTTGGCTTCAGGATGGAATTCCTTCATTTGTATCACTGCACAAAGTCACTCCAAACCTCCCCTTCTTCAACTAAGGCTTTCTGGTCCCATACACTGAGTAAAACACTACAAACACTTGTAGTGGCTGCTTCAAATAAAGTGGTTTCTAGGGTCAAATGTTTCTCCACTCAGTTCCTGAACATGTGACCCCCAACTATGCAGAAATAAAGGACAGCCAAGCACAAACACATTCACCTACGTGTCATCATCTGCTTTCTATCCCAAGGCAGCAAATACTTGCCTAGGGAGAGTTCTGCTTCCCTGCCCAAAAGGCCTGGCTTTGAAAGGCCTCTGACTTTCTTAAAAGACTCCTAAAAAGCCACCAGGAAAGTCGTAACTCCATGTTCCATCCAAGGAGGGGAAAAACATCATGCTCTGCTAGTCAACTATATTTTAATATTCTGTTTATAGTTATGGAAATTTGGCTCGTTTTAGCATCAATAAGTCCTGATTGTGCTAATCAGACAAGAATATAAATGAGCTTTTATTCGCTTAGGTTTTCAAACACGTATAGTAAATACGGTTGAGGTTAAGCTTCATACTTTACAACGTTGTGTTATTTTGATACTGAAAAAACAGGGTGTAAATTGTGTTCTAATCCCTGATAAACACTGATCCCTGAAATCTCACTGCTGATAAGTACGTCCCCTATTGCAAAAGCTAAAGGCTACTATTAACACATTTGTTATTACACAAAAAACGGAGAGGTTAATGATGGCACAAATACAGCTTTTGTCCAAGGCACTGGCAGCCGCATATTTAAAATCACCAAAAATTAAAAACCTAAAGCATTCATTTTGAACATCATCATTAAGAACAACAACAAAAATCAGAACAGTTTCTACTGAAGAGCTTTTTTTTTTAAATACAAACTGAATTATTCTCAGTTCTGCTGTTTTCCTGAACATCTGCCAAATTATTCAGCTTTAGATTTCAACCCAGTGTACCTTCCCTGTTTTTCAACTGTCAGTCACAACCTCTTCAATCTTTTTTAACTCCACAATGTCCTGAGCTTCCCCAAGGGCTGGAAGGGATGGAAGCCAAGGGTCTTGCAACAAGTTCCAGGACCTCACTTCTTCTGGAACTTTGCCCATGTTGGCCCACGCTAACCCAAAAAACACCCGTGGGGAGGCTCCTGCCCTGTCCTTGTCACGAGGCAGGCAGGATTCATGCTAAGGGAAATCAGGGGAACCTGGGAATCTTCAAAAGTCACTTTTTCCAAGGTATCTGGGAAAAAAGGCTCAAATCACACAGCAAATAAGCAGCCATAAACAAAATACCAGGCAATGATCTGTCTACCAAAGAATTCAGCAAACAGCAGTCCTACGGCACTCGGAGTTATAACAATTCCTATCAAATAAATATTTAGCTTGTGGCTTGGAGTAAGTATTCCAGTAGGGATTACTATTCCATGTGCCCAAGCCCCATAACCTTTTACAGGAAATCTATTGGAATTACTGGCTCTGTTGTACTGCACTTTAAACTGCAGCAGGCAGAAGAACTGTGCGAGTACAAATGTACAGCCTTCACGCTCAGTAATATTTGCAGTAACAAAATTTTATTGCAGATGAACTGCTTGGAAATTCCTTCTCGGTAATTTATGTAAAAATCAGAATTGCCACCAGCCAAAATCTCTCCATTCAAACGCCATCAAATCTGCAATAAGCTTAATTAATGAAGATAAGGGCAGCATTTGTCTCGTTGAAATGAAGCATTAATTGTCTGAAGGTGAGGATTCAGCTTTAAGGTTAGACGCTATCTGCAGCACGAGGGAGCTGCTTCTCAAGAGGAGGCTTTCTTCGGCTTGAAAGATAAAGCAGAAACCAAGGAGACTCTTCAAAAGCTATTAAAGGTCTCTCTTGAAAAAGAATTTGAGTATCACAGCATTTTCTGCACTTATGGAATTAGATATTGTAACCGATAAGAGCACGCCCACCATGGAAATCCAGGCTCCTGGAAATCCATCAACTTGGAGAAAGGCTGGGATGTCAGTGAAGGTCTTTTCATGGGCTTTGGGCTGCCCCAGGTTTATATTCAACTAACCAGAAAACACAGATCCTCACGAAGGAGACTATTTTTCCCCCTCAGCTAATTCCAAGCGAATGGATTCAAACTGTGGTCACCTTCTCGCTCAGGAGTGCCCAAGGCTGTGACAGGAGGATGAGAAGAGCTGCAGAGGAAGGCAAGATTTACCCTGGGGCACAGCAAGAGGTGAAGCTGGGTCGGCACTAAGCTCCCACCTGAGTTCACAGCCCAAACACAACCAGAGCAGGACAAATTCCTCCCTTCCTGAGCCTGGACACGGGGCTGTGTCCTGTGTCCTGTGTCCACCACGATGGAGTTAGGCTTGGGATTACATCAGGGTTCAGTGCAAAGGGAAACCTAACACGGTGATGCCTTCCCAGACCTACAGCACCCATTTCATTTCCTGTTACCACATCGTGAAGCTCCAGACAGGAATTGCTACCCCAGCTCCCCAAAGGACCAAGTGCCATCAGGGCACTCAGGAGGGGCGAAGGCCCTACAAGAATCAGAAGCAGCAAGAAGTTACACCTGGAATTAATTCATGACTTTGCCACAGCTCACAGAGGAGTTTTACACTTCCACTGTTCACGTTGTTTTGCATATTTTACTCATTTTTAATCTCTGAAGTTGCTCTTCAGAGTAATTTAAACATAATAACGCTAAAGTGTGTGTTTTGAAATTCCTAAAAAGGCAGACATCTTGAAACACTACATATATATATATTTTTTTTTTTTTAATGCTCAGTAATCACCTTTTTACTCCCCAGGGTAAATGGGCACCAAACGCTTCGGAAAAAAGCAGAAACTCTTAAGACAGGTTTCTCATTTTGTAACTAACTGTCCTGGGGTGGCTTTATGC
>VZTA01000364.1:475643-498519 GCA_013398855.1 Mohoua ochrocephala | reverse complement strand
TAACACAAAAGGTTATATTTAAGACAGTGAATACAGGCTTTCTTCACAGCAGAATGGTCCATTTTCTATTCTTGGTATGCAGGTAAGTAAATACATTATTGAAAAATAAACCTGATTTTTATTCCATAAATAATTAAATGCCCTGATTCAAAATTCCATCATTTTACTTATAAACTGCAGTTGACTTTTTTTTTTTTATGTAATGTAAACGCTTATATAGCTTGCTTGTTAATATTGCTTTAATTTTCAAATATCAAGAAGGAAATAAACTTCCGATAGTTTTCAGCCATGCATTGCTGGCTTTTCCTTATGCAACTCTCTGCAAATTTCCCTAAGTTCCTCATAATCCTGTGTCAGATTAGTGTATTGGGAATTTTGTTTGAGCTGAAAAGCACAGAGATGTTGCTAGAGAGGCCATTGAGATTTCCAAGACTTCCAGTTGTGTGGTTTTCAAATTAACTACAGAAGAGTAGAGTTTTGTATATTCCGTTTAAAAATCACAAGGCTCAGGATTCTCCTCAGAATATGGAAACAGGCTTCAGATTTTACAGATACAGGAAGGTCAACAGAATGATCAATCGATAAAGTTTTGTCAAAACATTTTCCGGTTTTGATTCTTCTTTCAAAATTAAAATTAAAAAATCAAATAAAAGACAAAGTTATTTATAAGTGGATGAGGTCTCTAGTATAACTCTTACCTCATCTGTCACTTACATGTCCATGATCAATATGTCAAAATAATAATGCCAACAGCAATTAGTCTGGTTGCTGATTCTAACCCCAACATTACTCTCTACTCCTGCATTTAAATTTTAAACAAACAAAAAAACCCAAAAAACCCACCAAAAAAAACCCCACCACAGCAGTTATTGAACCAAAGCTTTAGTGAAAATTTCCAGAGGAGACATTGCAAAGATCAGAAGCAAGTAAGCCTTATATTTAGTGATGGACAGTTTGATTAACTGAGTTTTCACATGGCATTACTCCTTTTCATTATTCTAAGAGAGGACTATTTCAACATTGCACTCAAATGCCACTGCCATTTCTCTTCCAAGAATACCTTTGCCCAGCATTTTTCACCCTCTCTGATAACCCTCTGAGTCCCAATGCGTTACTATTTAACACATAACCTCTCATTTAGATTGCCATAAGCAAGTACATTTGGCTTCCTGGTTAACCACCATCTTAATTGTTTTCAGTGTTTGGGTTCCACAGTTAGATACAGAGGTTACTTGAATCCCTTTTTGTCTCTTTAAGAGAATCACAATTAAGACAGTTCACCGACTCCGGTGTAACTGATCTGTGCCTGAGAATCTCAAAGGCAATTGTAAAAATATATACATAGTTACCACTCAAAAGAGAAAGAAATTTACTTGGAGATTTCCAAAACATTCTCCTTTTCAACACAGAAAAGGCCAGAGACTGTGGTTACAAAGAGTTGTTACTGGATTTTTGGAAATCCTATTCCATCTGAACACCTTTGACCTGTTACAATAATAGTGTACCCATTGAACCACATACAAATGTCAATGTATAACACATTTACCTTTAGACTAGATATTCTCAGTTGTGACATTCACTTCCTGAAACATTTTCAAAATCATTACCAATTCCTCCCACAAGAACCTTTTTAAAATACTAGGAGAAAGTCAGACAGATTTGACCTTGATGAAAACATAGCTGAATTTTGTTTTTTAGGAATCTCCATATCACAGCTTATTATTGTATAGAGTGTGTTCTCTGGAAAGATATTTGTTCTATAAAATGCAGTTTACAGTTTCTACTCTTTTTATCTCTTTCAAGGGACAAGTTTATTTCCTGATATATTTTTCAAAACACTCATTAAGGGGAGCTCTGTGGGGCTCAGAATGGTGTTTCTAAAACTTCAAGCAACAAGAAAAGATTTTTTCCTGTCATTTTTATCATTTTAATAATTTAAGAAAAAGAATGAAAGAAGCTGAGGCTTCATTTGTACAATGCAGGGATTGGATAATTATGTCTCATCAGATCCTATACATTAATGTTGTAAGGGCGGGGGGAGGGGGTGTCCTAACACAGCATTTGGCAGGAGTAATGCAAGTCATATTAGAACTCAGTAATTATATTTTCTCTGAAACTACTGCCTCAGAGATCACAAGGGATAACTAAAGTCTTGTAGACTTCTTTTTGATAAATGAGAAAACTTAATGTCTGGCAAGGAAAGGGACACCTGCCATTTTCTGTAAAAGTGGAGTATGTGAAGAGTAGCCTCAAAATTTAGCATTTTTTTCCTCCCTACATAGTATTAAACAATTAATTCCACAAGCTTTATTTAATTGCAGTACTGTAGTACCTACCTAGTAGGCTCCCCTTCCCTGGAAATCAATATATCACGGTAGCTGCCAGAATGGAATCCATTAGAACCAACACAAAGGAAATGTTCTTGTATGAAAATTAATCAACACTGGTGAAACAAAACGGCCTTTGTTTGTTTGTTTTGTTAACTAAAAAGTAAGATATTGAGATGTCTCCACTTATGAGAAAAGGAGAAAAAATATTATCCTCGTATTCGAACTCTGCTGGAGTTTAAGTGTCCTTCTTCTCCATGGTCTTTGGATCAGGCAATGTACACACATCCCGAACTAGGAGGATGGAGGTGTTTGGATACTTTGCTGCATTGCCCGGAAGTTGCCCAACCAAAATTAACCAAACTGCACACGAGCAGTTGCTCCTCATGCAGCCTTTGTATGTCTAAGTGCTGCCTTTGTCTGGACTGCTCTGCTCACTGCTAGCATGACAAAATGGGAGGCAGCAGGATAAAATTTAATTTATTCTCAGAACACATATCTTGTACTTTACATAATACACAGGTCTGAAATAATCCAGGATAGAGAAGAAGCCATACTAAAAAAAAAAAATAGCAAAAGACATACTTTTAGAGGCAGCACACAGAAATTCCAAATACAGACCTGAAAACTACTTCTACTTCCTAGTTGAAGGTGCTCCATGCATACAATTGCCTACCTAAATGTAGGATGTATTATAGCAGCCTGATGTGGAAAACTTGTAAGAACTTGGGGTTTGGTTTGGACATTTTCAAATCACTCAGACTAAAGATTTACTCTTTTTGCTTCCAGATGCACACTGGACTGGAAATCTTATAAGGGAGGTTTTCAAATTTATGAGGCTTCTACTGCCAGTCTCAACTGAAACAAGGAAAAGAAAGCTGAGGGGAAAATACATGGGGGAAAACATGCAAAAAGAATATTTCGCAGTTTGAAAAATATATGGTCCAAGCTTCTTTTGAAAAAAAAAATTAGAGATCATACAGGTAAATTTTTTTTTCCCCAGCTCCAATACTACAGAGACACAGCTTAGGAAGAGATCATATTTTACTTAAAAAAAACAAAGCTACTGTAATGAAGGGTGCGCAATACAATTTAAAATGACAACGCATTCCTTCAAAAGGATACTCTTGAGCCATACAAAATCCTGATGGGAACATTTCAAATCCTCTGTAAATTCATAAACTACCCGCAAATAACAAAAACAATCAAGTTTTGATAAGTTAGCATCAGGATCAATACATAGTCCTTTAACACAGAAAAATGCCACAGCTATGATATGGAAATTATTGAAGAACTACTAGAATCTGCTTGAAGAAGGAGTGGTTGTTGCAGCCCAGCTGCAAGGCAATAAAGAGAAAATGTCACCAGCTTCCTTAACCTGACAAAACCGTGTTTACTAAATGTTGCCCAATAAATATATGCAGCTGTTCATCATAGCTTCTTTCTTTTCAGTGTATGGCTTTGCCCCCTGGACCTCATGTCACCACGTTCATGTAAAATAACATGGTCCCCTAATCAATGCTGAAGTTAAAGCGGTCTTCTGGAAGTAAGAAAAGCAACACCAGAAGTCTAGAAAGCGATCCCCAAAAGTTACTGGAAAGGATTGGTACCCTGCCAATCAGTATCTTCTTTCACCAACACCCTGTCTCGGGTCAATGGAGGCCTGTATCTGAAGGTTTTGGTGTGTTTTACTCAGTTGTGGTTGGAGCAGAAAAAATGAAAAGTTAGTGAGAGAGAACCTCAGCATTAATTACAGAATCACAAAATATGCTGAGTTGGAAGGGATCCTCAAGGATGATTGAGTCCAGCTCTTATCCCTGCACAGGACATCCCCAACAATCACACCATGTGCCTGAGAGCACTGTCCAAATGCTCTTGAGCTCTTTCAGGCTTAGTGTTGTGATGACTGATTGGGGAGCCTGTCCCAGTGCCCAACCACCCTCTGGGTAAAAAACCTTCTCCTGATACCCAACATAAACCTCCCCTGACTCAGCTTCATGCCGTTCCCTCAGGTCCTGTCACTGGTCACAAGAGTGAAGAGATCAGTGTGTACTCCTCCTCTTCCCCTCATGAGGATGTTGAAGACTGCAATGGGTCCCTTCAGTCTCCTCTTCTCCAGGCTGAAGAGACCAAGTGGCCTTAGCCGCTCCTCATACAGCTTCCCCTCAAGGCCCTTCGTCATCTTTGTTGCCCTCCTTTGGATGCTCTCTAAGAGCTTAATGTCTTTCTTATATGGCAGTGACCAAAACTGCACACAGTATTCAAGGTGAGAATTCAAGGTAATTCTCCATCTGCAAAATCCTTCAGCTGAAGGGTGTGGATTACAAAAAGCTAAGATGGATAAAATATCCTTTTTCTTCTATTTTCTCATTTGAATGAGACCCCATTAGAGCAGGGGCTGAGTGAATGGCACAAATTACCATAACCTTGAAGAAAGAGCTTATCTTTGGTTCAGCATTTAAGGACGTAGACCAGTCTCTAACGTACAGATAATCCCTCATTCTTGATAACAATTTACGTGATGAGATCATTAACTTTAATATTTACAGCATTAATGTTTGGAAGTGGTAAACTTTCGGTTAAGCATGGCGGGGAAACAAAATAGTATCCTAAATAGCTCTAAGGGTTATAATTGGAGTGTTTTACTAAATTCATATAAGGCCGTACTGTCTCTTGAGAGAAATTTTGGTGCCTGGATAGCCTAAAACAAACACTAAGCAATCTAAAGTGATCCAGGTGTTAGATGACTCAGGGATACAAAACTTTCTCTGGATTCATGACTTTCTGAGAGAGGTGGGCAGCAGTCTCACATGTATTTTACTGTGTGTCTGATTTAAATAGTGATACAGCAGACCTAACCTCACTTTAAAAATTCCCCCGACACTGACATGTCTTCTCACTGACGTGTCCTCTTAAGAGCTGAACAACATGGAGTGCAGGGGTTAATGCTGCTCTGCCAACCTAATTGTTGATTTATTTCTGTATAAAAAGTTATTGTTATCCAGAATAAGACTGAGCATCATGATCTGGAAAGGCTGCAAACAAAAATGGTTTTGGCTAAAATTTCTTTTTAATGACCTAGTAAAATCAACTGAGTACCATACAGGTCAGCATTACATGATTTGGCATTAATGCTAAATGTGAGTAAAAAAATCCCAGGGAAACAAGAGTCAAAGTTGTTTTGCAAGCAATGCATTTTTCTTACTGAAGGCATAATAGCTACCCTTAGGGTTTGGATATTTTAGTTGATTTAGAGAAGGAAAAGCAAAAAGAATAAAGAGAGAGAGAGAGTCACTTATGCTTTGACCTTAAAGAACAAGATTAATGAGGTGCAGTGAACAATGAAATGAAAACATTCAGTTTGGTCCAAGAAGCTAGCAGAGTTAGGCAAAGGTGCGATAATTTTTAAGATTTCAAAGAGGATGAAGAGTGAAAGTATCCAATATTTTTAATTTTTTTTCTTTGTTTTGGATTGACTAAGCCATTTTATTTTGCTACTTTCACATGTTTACATGAGAACCTGCTTGGTTTTATTGTAAGACAATTTTAAAAAGAAAAGGTTTTACAGATTCCTACTTCTTTCTTTCCATAGACCTGTGACTTCCTTTTCAATTTTTAAAATATAAGATGAGACACTTCAGCTATCTAAAAACAACTTTTTTTCTTAAAGTAACAAGGAAATTTTTGTAGAAGAGAGTTACACTTTTTTAAAGTTGAGCTGCAAGAAAATAATTTTTAGGTAGAAAAACCTATAGCTGAAGAGTTTTTGAGGAACTTTTTAGTAGATCATGAGCCACATGCCATCCCAATAATTTATATCACGTTGACTACATAAAAACATTCTAAATAATACATTGAGGCGCTATTGATACTGCATCATGTAATGCCTACTTTAAAAAAATATTGCCACCTATTGTTTGGGTTCATTGCAATCTTTTGCAAATTCACATGCATTACACTATTTTTGACCTGTTCTCCCTCTTCCTTAACATCCTTGTGAAGAGAAGAAAGAAAGCTCTTCTGACCTAATTTATATTTTCCATGCTTTCCACTTAGAGAGGACAAATATTTGAATCCTGTCAGTACAACAAATATTCTCTTTGCTATTTGTGGGTGTACTGCCACCTACTAGTACAGCAGTTGTTTTTTTGAGAAGGAAAAAGAACAACAGGCTTCGTAAAGTTACTTCACTAAGTTGAAAACCATTCATAGGAGGATTTTCATTCTGAAGAGGAACTTAAGACTGAAAAGAACATTGTAAATATCTTTGAATATGCTTTCAATTAAAAATAAAAGGGCATCTAGATTAACAATGGCTGTAGGGAACAGGTCATGGATGCCTCTTCAATCATGTTCTGCCAAAAAGCAGATGCCCAAGAAAGACTATAAAGCACAGAGCACTGAGAATCATAGAATGGTTTGGGTTGGAGGGGACCTTAAAGATCGTCTAGTTCCAACCCCTCTGCCATGGACAGGGATGCCTTGCACTAGACCAGGTTGCTCAGGGCTTCATCCAGCCCAGTCTTAAACACTGCCAGGGATGGGGCATCCACAGCTTCCCTGGGCAATCTGTTCCAGCCTCATCATCTCCACAGTAAAGAATTTCTTCCTAATATCTGATCTAAACCTACTGTCTATCAGTTTGAATCCATTCCCCCTTGTCCCATCACTACATGCCCTTGGAAAAAATCTCTCTCCACCTCTCTTGTGAGCTCCCTTCAGGTATTGAAAGGCCACAATTAGGTTACCCTGGAGCTGTCTCTTTTTCAGACTGAACAATCCCAACTCTCTCAACCTTTCCTCATAGGAGAGGTGTTCCATACTTCTAATCATTTTGCTAGCCCTCCTCTGAAATTGCTCCAACAGGTCCATGTCTGTAGATGAAACACTCCCTGAATACTCTTACAGCTGTTAGTCATTTAAAGATTGTAATTTATGTTTTTTCTCTGATTAGTTTTTTAACCCTTACAGTTTTTTAACCCTTCAGTTTTTTGCCCTTTTAATCCTAAAATTTCACTCTGATCTCTAAAGATCATCTCAGAACAAGCCATTTCTATGTAAAGTTTGGGTTCTGTTTCCTCCATACATCACTTTACACTTACACTGAATTTCCCCTGCCATTTAAACCCAGTCACACAGCCTAATAAGACTCTCCTGCAATTTTCTCAAAAAGCTTTCTGGTTTTTTGTTGCCTTGTTTACTTTAGTGTAATTAGAAAAATTAATGGTAGCATTGTTCAGCAACTTTTCTGGGTCATTTATACATGTGCTCAAGAGCACAGTTCCCTACGGAACATCATCAGTAACTTCTCTACGACAAGAAGCAGTGATTGACACCTATTCTCTTTCCTACCTTTTGGCAATTTATATAAAGACATTCATTGTTCTAGCTTCTTAATTTCCCCCTTTTTTTTTTTTATGATGGACCTCACAAACTGCCTTTTAGGAATGCAAGTGTTATGCTACAAGTGGAGTTTATCAACTGGAACTCCTTGTCCACATGGCTGTTGACATGAAAGTTTGTGAGGCAGACCTTTTTTTAATTGTTTGTATTTTAAGGAAAAGCCAAGTTCATGGCTCCCAAGTGAGCCACGGATCTCTTAATTCTATAAGTTTCCTATTCTATTTCCTTTTCTGTTGACCGGTATAGACAGATTTACATTTATCTCTCATGATTAACACCCTGTAGTTCCCATGATCTCTTCTGGAACCCTTTAAAAGTCTTTAAAAACTCTTAAAAGCCTGGTGTCGCATTTGCCACCTTCCAGGCTTCCGGCAGATTTAGACAAGAGCCTACATACCACAGCTCACAATTCTCACAGTTCTGCTATTTTATCCCTGACTTCTATTACAGTGTTAGGTCACCACTTACTCCAACAATTTTTTCCATAACCTCTTCTTATAGACATTTCAATTCCATAAAGCAGTCCCTGACGTGTCCCTGACCAAGATGAGCTGGGCTCTGAGCTCTCTGCCTCCCCCCATGCTGGAGGTGAATGCATTTTTTTTGGCTGCTTATGTCTTCAAAAGATCATTTCCTAGGGATCTATGTAAGCTGGAAAAGATCCCATTGAAATCAGGGAAAGCTTATATAAAGCTGTACACCCACACACCAAGATCCAGCTTGCCCTCTAGAACTCTGGTGTTTGCTGCTCACAAGATAAACAGGATTGCTACACTGCAGGAGAGTTTGTGTCCATATAGACCACACCATGACTCCCACAGCGCTGATCCCATCTGCTTCAGGTGTAACAGGATCGAAATGGAGCAGAGAGGTACAGAAAGGGAGAGAAGACAAGAAGGCATAATCACCAATATTGTGTAACTCCAGGTATTTTTAGCTGCTATACAGATATCCAAATCCCTTTTGAAAATTTCCGAGCTCTTGACCTCCTCGACTTGCAGTGCCAATGAATTCTTCAGATCACGTCTTGAATGAAAATGTGACTGGTGGCCAGAAACGTTACTAAGCAGAACAGTCCCATCAGCTATAATTCAATAGGTACAATCCTGCTGCTTAACCATTGACATTTCTATTTCTTTTATATGGGTATGTGGCAGCAACATTTCTCTGGAGCACGGCTAAAATACAAAGGACAGGCTTTTGAACATGACTTCTTAGAGTATTTAGCTGGAAATCCCTGGTTCCTTATGGCACCTGCAGATCTCAGCATTCCTTTTTACTTTCAGGTTTTTTCCTAAATCCAACTTTGCCTTCCCACAGGTGAAACATTTCATCTTAGTTTTATTCATTCTGCTTTTTTACAATCCATTAGCTTGCTTTCTGTCAATTATCAACAGGCTTTTTACATCTCTCAGTGCACAAATCAGTGCAGAGGAAATGTTACCAAAATTTCTAGAACAGGGAGACATCTAAAGGAATGAACAGACTCTCTAAGAGAAAATAAGCCATTTGAGGAATGCTTTTAGAAGGACCAGAATTTGACCAAGATAATAATTTAATATAGGTACAGCTTCTATCTTGTGACTTTTAATACAGAAATGAGAACATGAATTAATTTCCTTGATCATACTGTTTCAATCTAAGGAAATCTGCAATAATTTACATAATTCCCATCTCCTCTTTTTCTGTAGGCAATTTAGGACAATGTGTAATGCTTTTAATCAGTCTTTTATTAGTATCCTAAAAATGAAATCTTGCAAAAACAGGTTGTGAAGCAATATAAACTCATGTACAATTAGCTCAGTTTAAAAATGTTTTCTCCTAATGGGATTACGTTCTGTAAATGATCTTGTTGCTATGGCAACTGCCACAAAAACCACACTGTGTTTTCAGTTCAATAGCAACTATTGCACCTGTGTACCAACCTTTCTTTCTGTGGTTTATGTTTTTGCTTCTCAGACAGTGATGTGGAAGCAAAAAAAACCTGTGACCTAGAAAAGTTCAGGCATTCTTTCGGCTGTGCTTGCAGGTACTATTGTTAACAGCACTTCTCTCGTATTTTCTTCAAATTAAGTTCAAATTATCTGCATTCACCAACCTGAAAAAAACACCCCAAAACTACTGATGGAGGTATGTGTGCATGTGTCTGCAGGGAAACAGAGAAGCACACTACTTAGTTTGCATGGCACCCTAGGAAAATGGGCAGATAAACTGCACAATGACAAAAAATTATCCTAGGAGGCTGTGACCAGTATCAGTAAAAGTCAGCAAGGAACAATTCTGTGTGGCCACATAGCTGTCTATAAAAACAGTCATACGAAAAGCCTTTTTCAAGCTTCTCCTTTCCACTCAAGCCAAGGAGGCATCAAAGAGGCATCATTTCCTTATATTCTCTTGAGAGTCGATGCTGGAAACACGAGAGAATGGGAAATTATTTTTAATATTATCTAAAGTAAGGTGAGGTAAAAATAGCTCCTTTTTACTTATAAATGTGTGGCTGAGTCTCATTGACTTAAGTGACAGAATTGAATGTCAAGCTCAAGAAAGAAACGTCGGTGAGGAGAAAAAGAAGTTACCCGGCAAAAGTGGAATTTGCCACTAGACAAGATCACATAGGAACCCCAAGAAAAGCGTAAGTCCAATTCCCCACCTAACCTTTTCATTATACTCTCACTGAAAAATAAAAAGCATCAAACAACTTCAATTCCCTCCTGAAGGAAGAGATGATGCCGCACTTGTAATTTTGAGGGGCAGTCAGACACAACAGTGACGGATGCTGAGTTTGAACACAAATAAGGTTGGGTTCTATCCCTCTAACACCCATTACCATTCCTGCCTTACCAAAAGTTCCTATACTGTCTCAACAGGTGAATTATGCCCTTTGTTTTTGCAGAAAAGTAAACATAAATCAAGATGCCATTTGCAAACTGAAATCCCTAAACAAGGTGTACAACAATTTCTTCAAAGGGCATCCTAGGCAAAAGAAGGTCAAAACCAGCCAGCTTTGCTGGGAATAGAAGAATGACTACCCTGTTCAGAGAAGAACAGGGAAGAAGGAATTACCAGACGTTCCTCAGTGGAATACTGCATGATCCACTGTATTGAAGAGAGCAGATGGATTCAACATAGCTAAAAGAGACATTTTATCTAGCAATCTTGAGTGCTTGGAAGTAAAATTCTGCTACCAATGTGACCTCTCAGGAATAGCTACACCACAACAAAATGCCTTCATATTCCTTTCTTCGTACACAATATACTCCTTGCTCCATCTCCACAGTCACCACTGAGGCACCAGGAGTGTGGGGAATTTGTTCTTAGGCATGAAGATACAAACACCACTCATCCTTCCCTTTCTAGTATATAATTCAGGTTCTTCTGCTTTGCTGCACAGAATACATTCCCTGTGTCATAGATTGAGAAACAAACTGGGTTTACCACTTTCACTCAAGTAACAAGATTCAGGACAAAAGTCCCTCAACCTGAGTAGAGAGAATTAAGCCCTACCACCAAAAAGGAAGAGAAAAGTAGAGATACAACAATAACTACTTTTTTTTTGTTCATTTCTGTTCTCATAAAGTTAATGTGAAAGATGCTTTTTGTTACCTGGAGTATTATCTACTTTTTCTCACTATTTGTGAGAAGTCAAACATAGAATGGTCCTAAGTGAAAACCTCAGACTTGAATAACCTGAGCTCACCATAGTTTTTCATC
This sequence comes from Mohoua ochrocephala, assembly GCA_013398855.1. Taxonomy (NCBI): domain Eukaryota; kingdom Metazoa; phylum Chordata; class Aves; order Passeriformes; family Acanthizidae; genus Mohoua; species Mohoua ochrocephala. Next base: position 487,078 of record VZTA01000364.1, on the reverse strand, counting down.
TGCTGACTGAGACCCAGTGTTAAATTGTTAAAAAAGGAATGATTACTATGAAATGACAGGTACAATGTGTGCAAGTAGCCACCCACTTTGGCATACTAGTCAGACACAGGCCCAATTTTCAAACGATGCTGTAAGGGGGTGATCAGCTTCATTCACACACGTGAATCCAATTGATTAACCTACGCTAATAGAAAACAATTGCATGAGATAGCAAATTATTCTGGCAGGCAATCCACTAACACATGAGCAATGGTCATCATCTCTATGGTGACATTCATTAAGACAGAAAATGATTTGCTGCCAGGGATTACTGCTCAGCCATTCCCAATATTTTTAGACAATGGCAAAAGGAGGACATTTTTTGACTGTCAATTTTTGCCCAAGAAATGAAAGAGAAAAAAAGACAAAGAGCAGTTCAGGACAAAGTGAAATTCCACATGCTGGGGTCATTAAGTTTTAATTCTATGCATTAAACATTAATGAATAAACTAGAATGCAAACAGTGATGAATAGAAGAAAGACTGTTTTGTTTTAACCATTTTTATTTAACTCTCAGACAGGACATTTTGTTTCTGAAATATTTAATTTAGAGGTTCTTGATAGTCTCTTCAGTTATAAAATACCAAATTGTAATTAGATCATGAGACTTAGCTAGCTGGACTGAAATGCCAAAAAAATAAAGGTTATTTAATCATCAAAGTAATAACAGTTCCACTCTGAAGAGAGCTCTTGTATAGTTTGCTCAAGCTAAATCAAACTGTAGTGATTCTTGAATACAAAACACTGCAGGATCAATATTCACAGTCATGCAAGAATCAGAAAACCTGGGCTTTGCTCAAAGCATTTTCCAGGACATATGAGAAAACCCTGAGTTCGTTGCTCAGTTCTGACCTACTCCCATTTTTGTAAGAGTTAAGGAACATACACTGGACTACAAATCTCTTCATGGAAGAGATGGTTTTCCAAGATCCCACAGCCAGCGCTGTCACTGCTGCCTCCCAGAAATCTGCCCACAGCCTGCTTGTGACCAGGAGCTGGAGACAGCGCCATGCTCGCACAGAGAGCTGTCCTTGGAAATAAATTACTTATGGCACGACACAATTGAATCTATTTCTGAGGTTAATCCATAATGACACAAATGGCTGGTTTTGCCTGTGAACTCACTGTGTTAAGCAAGTGCTGATCTTCCTGGGAGAGGGAAATGAATCCTGCTGACTCACCAATGCAAGTGAGGGGTTGGAAGGAAGAATGGGAATGACCCTGAAAAATGAAAGCCTAGGCAGAACAGCCCTCAAGGATGCAAACTCAGGGACATATCTGGAGGCAAAACTTGGTTCATAATAATTACAAATGCTTTTGTAAGTGAAAACTCACTCCATAATAAGATTAGTTCTGACAGTCTGAAAAACATGTTGGCTTGTTGGCTATATTAACAGCAGTCTGAGAAAACTCGCAGGCAGGTGTCTATAAGCCATGAGGATCTACGTAGAAGGCACTGATAATTCAAAATGAGCATAGTTGGTAACAATATCCTTTGGAGACTGCAGAGAACTAGAGAAGATAGCATAGAAGACTGTGAAATAGGCTTCATAAGCTATATAAGTTCTGCATTGACCCCTCTTTGATAGCTATTCATCCAGTTTGCTCTAAATTCAAATTACTGAATATTACATATTCAAATGTATATTATAATTATTTAAAAATTAAGCTTCCATCAGAGACAAGGTATTCTTACTTCCCAGTAGTATGAAAAAAACCAAAAAACCTGTAAGATGTTCCAAAAAGATAGGCCGGACCTACGTGAAGCATTTCTTCTACAGGAACTACATCATGTGGAATCTAATCAGAAAACTGGGATCCTGTTGTTATTGTGCACTGTTGTAATTAACCCCAGCTATATTCTCTTTTAATCACATAAAAAAATAGGAAAGTGAACATGGTATTTCCATGTGTATTTTCATTTCAGAAGCACTGGAATGTGAGAACAATGTTCTCTATAGACAGACCAATACCACCAATTGCCACTTTTCCTACACTCTAACCTTCCTTTTTTATATCAGGAAATTGAACTCCTCTTTTTAGACGAAGTTATTATGACCTTTATTTAAATAAAAAGGACAACTGAAATTTTAAAAGTAATAGTTAAAAAAAAAAAAAATTTCATTGTGCCTCAGAGAAGTCCTAAAAATCTTACACAGTTTGTCCTGAAAACCAGAGGCAAATGTAGACATACACCTGAGCTCTGCTTTTCTAGCGACCAGCTGGAAATCTGAGCTTCAAAATCTGTCACAAAACCAAACACCAGGCTGTTGACAGTTCTGTGATTGATCTGTCAGTCTTGACTCTGTAGAAAACATTGAATATTTATACCCAGTGGAACAGATTATTCCACAGTCCAGTGGTGGTGGCTCTGGCCTGGGACATAGGAAAGTGTTTCTAATCTCCTGTCCCAGTGATACTATAGTTCTTTACATGAAGTAGAAAAGTTTGCAGACTATTCTGTATATGCCTATGGCCTCTCCTTTCTTTCCCATCTACCTCCCTTCAGTCTAAACTTTCCCGTCTCCTTACTTTTATCTGGAAGAAACTCTTTGGACAATTGTAAGGACATTCCTATAAAAAAAAAAATCAATTTAATGATCTGGTTTTCCACAGGGAGCCCATGTTGTCAGAAAAATCTTTACCATCCATAAAAACGATCCCCTGATACCTAGTTACAATTCTCCCAGGAGAGAATCATCAGTATGGGCAAAATCTCATCTCTGTCCAGGCCTGAATGCTGAGGAATGTGGACTCTGGATCTTCTCAAGCGATGCATAGTAAGCAGAGATAAACAACTGACAGGCACACGTTCCCTCAAAAAAAGGAAGAAAACATCAAAAAGTTTATTTATCTTTCTGCATCTCTGAATCCCAACAATAGTACCTGCATGTGTTACACACTGCCACTCCACCACCTCTGCAATGTGTCACGGAGGACTTGAATCATCTCTGATGGACGTCGGCACACATCCCGCCAAGCATCTGACAGAACGATCTGCGTGAGCTGCTCGTGATTGACGCCAACCTGTTACAAATCATTTGTCTCCAACAAACTGTTCTTAACAGTTTGTTTGATGTATTTGATAGGAACTGGGAGGGGAAAATAATAATTTAATAATGCAACATGTCAGAGCTAACTTTTTTTATTCAGTAGGAAAACTGTGCTTTTGTTATGTATGTCGCTGGATTAAGCTAAAACAGCTAATGCTCAGGCCTAGAGCGATGTTTCAGTAATGAATTAAGTGGTTCCAGTTGCACTGAGAAGGGCAAACACAAAGGATTATTCCTTTTACTGCCTTAGTCTAAGACAACCTGTTCTTCCAATCATGTTGATGCACTGGCAAGCAGGGCAGTGCCTCGTGCAGGACAGCTGCTCTCAGTACTGGCTGAAACCCTGCCAGGGCAGTGCAGAAAGCCATTTGCCCAGTGGTAATTTCATCACAGCTAACACACTGCAGGAGCCAGGAGCCCCTGCTTGGGTAGAAGTGCTTTATGCAACTGATGAGAGATACAGTGGTCAGTGCCAGGCTGTGTGCTGCCAGCACCATATGGAGTCGTGCTTCCTTGCTTGCTCTGACCTTCTCCATGAAGGGAAGATGTCACACTGCCCACCTTGGCATCTTGTTTGGCATGAAAAAGAGTGAGGAACTGGTGAAGGAGGCCACAGCCCACCACCTGAAGCAGTCCACCACCCTCTCAGCTGCTGCTGCTGTCTGTCCATCTAGCAAAAGGAAACCAAAAACCAAACAAGATCCAAGAGAGAAGGGATCATTTGTAAGCTTCACTGATGGAAAGGTCTGAAATATTAACCATATTTTTAACATGTTTTAGAAGTTAAAAAAGCCCACAAAACCCAGCAAGGACAATATTGCAAAATAACACATGACATTAAAGTGGTTTTGCCGTTTGAAAGTCATGAGGGGTGTTGAGGTGATGAGCATCCACATTTGGTGGCACCTGTTTGATTGCGGCAGCTCAAATTCCATCAAAATGTAAAATGTTAATGGATAGACTTATGAAGGTTGTCCACCTGAGTACCTCTGTCATTTTGTCTTGTGGAGGAGAAGGAACCAAAACCCAAATGCTCAAGAACCCCTTCACAGCTACCACTCCATCTTGCCAATGAACAGTAACAGATGTTAAACTGTCACCAAGTAATACCTGAAAACCCTGGCCACAGCCACAACTTCTCAGAGAACTGTACTGTGGTTAAGAAGTTGGTTTTTCTCAAGCTGACACAACAAACTCAGCTTTACCCATGCTGCAACATAAGTGAGTCCACCATGGGCTACAGAAACCACTCAAAAGCTGGGAAAATATATAAATGGTTATGTCTGCAACCTGCTCTGCACTGCTGCAGCCACACTGTTATCAACTCTTTTGGTAGCTTATTTAAAGCTAGTTGAACCAAGAGTCACAGTCCCATTTTCAGCTGCAGCACACACAGACTCTCCACTTTAAAATGAATCTCAAGGCCTCCATCTTACTGTCTTTTCATATCTGCTTCAGCTTTAGCCATTTAATCTTTCCAAACACCTCTCTCCTGTTTTGGGGAGATCTTTTGTTCAGAAGAATTTTAAGTTTGGGGTTTTTTCCTTTTTTTAAAGATCCATTGTTTCTGGCAGTTAAATGTGTCATTTTACTTCTCTGGGTTCATAACTGTAGTGTGAGTGACACTCAGGAAAAGAAAGGTGTTCATTTCAATGTTCCCAGGCTGAGAGTGCCTTGGCTCCTCCAGATACAGCAAGCTTTTTCTGGAGATGAAGTGTTTAATGGGCCATTACCTGAAATTATTAACCACCACCAAGTACCTCCTCATTCTCCCCCCGCTTTTAAAGTTATAACCTAGTACCTTCAAGAACTGGAAGTTAGATAACTTTGCTGACAATTTGTACAGCAAAAGAAATAGTACATGACAGGCAATTGTGAATTCTAACTCTGTAATCACACTTAGGAGGCCTCAGCAAAATCTCACAAGAATGAATCTCAAGTAGCTATTATTTAAAGCATCTTTTATTTTCTAAATGCCACTGAAGCAAGGATTTTCATAATAGCTATAGATACAGGGTGAATTTTTCTATGGGGTAGAACAGAATGACCTACATTAAACTCCAATAGAAACAGGGAAACATAGCTGCTTTGAGAGACATTGCATTGAGAAACTCAGTGGCATGACACAAGATCAGTAAATACCAAGATATCTGGGGTCTGGCTGTATTTGCTACAGTGCCTAGCTGAGCCACACATGTTCAGTCAGTCAGTAAACCTAGAGCAGTTTTCCCAGGAAATATTGTGGAAGTTTCTTCTGAAATGAACCCCTAGCTGTGGGAGATCATACACTAAGCTAGAAAAGCTAGTGTTTTTGTAGACATTTTCAAAGTGACAATTTGTGGCCACAGGTGATGTTTATCCTTCTGTTTCATGTAAGGATCAACTGTCTCTTGCACCTGTGTAGGCTTTTACTCGTAACCAAACTGAGTTCTGCGGGCTCAAGAGATGCCACATCTCTTTTTGGCACTTTTACACTGAAATATTTTAATTCATTTTACTGTGCCCTTCTTCCTGGACTATCAGAAAAGACAAAAAGAAACACGAAAAGCACCCTGGTATTCTGGTATTCATATGCTACGGATTATGTCCTGCGACCATCTCAAAGTTAGGGAGCTACTTAAATTTAGTCAGGCAAGGTCCTCCTACTATCATAAGGAAGAAACAGGTAAGAAAGACCATTCCTCCCTCCTTAACATAACATAAAACATAACTGGGCTGAAGATAACTTTCCTATCACAAGTACTATGGACTGTATTTTTCTGTCCACAGAAAATAAGTGATGCTGGGTCTTTAGTATGCAAGACTACTAATTTCAAGGTTCTCCTCACTTTGTTGAATAAGTTGTTCTGATTTATCTAGCTGCCACAAGATCCTGCTGTTGTAATGCAAGTTGCCCTCCAGGTCTTTAATACATCATAGACCATGCAGTTCTAAAAGCCAAGAAAAGCACCGCTTTCAACTATTTCCCTACTAAATTATGCATTTATTGTAAATGCCTATAACTTTTGGGGAACTTGACAAAATACTGTGGGTTTTCTCTATCACTGAGGCAAGGTTGTATCTATCAATAATTATACCAGAAAAATTAAAATTTTAAATTCCTGCGTGTCTGTCAGACTCAAATTAAAAAGCTCTCTCTTGACTATTACAGCTGCGGGTACTTCATACACTCAGGCCTACTTAGAGAAGCACCCGAAAGAAATCCATTCAGTGGCAATCTTCTTTCCTGAGTACAAAAGGGTCATCTCTCGAGAAAGTACGCCTATATTCCCAGACTACTTATTTCACAGCAAATAAAAAATGTAAAGTGCCAATCCCTTCCACTTAATGGCACATTTGTATTACAAGAATCGCACTCATGGTAAACAGCTTCTGACAAGAATAGTTCCAGCTCCTCCCTAGAGAAGGAGGATGAAATAGGACAAGACACTGAAGATCAACATGAGGCTCAAGAACTGGCACTAGGAAAAAGATTTCAGATATCCAATCCCTAGAAAGTATTCATAGGCACAGGACCCTTCTTGACAGATGGATAATTCCCCGAGTATGTGGCATATCTGACCTTTAGGAATCAAGCCTGGTGTGACTGATAAGACAAGTGTGAGGCTTAGAGGAAAGGTGACAAGAACAAAAAACATTTGACTTGTAATCTTTGTGGCTAGTTTAAGTGTATAGAAAAGGAATAAGATAAACAAGGCTACAGCAATACAAGACCATCAGACAGCAAAAAGAGGAAAATTAAGGAAAATGAAAACCCTATAGGCATGGAAATTATTCAAACAGCCCATTAGAAAATGCAGTTAAAATTGGACAGACCAAATAATTGCCTAGAAATTAATAACCTAAATTTTAGATCCAGCAGAAAATATTGTATGTCTTCTGAATTTGATAGTAGATGGAAACCAACAAATTTAGACTTTTTAAGTTAATAAGTTAAAAGTTGTTTTGGCCCTTTAGTCTGCCTGCAAAAATAGAAGAGACTGAAACAAATTCTGAAGGTAAAAAACAATTAAAATACATGCTAAATGAAAAAGGAAATGTTTCAGTATATGGTATATACTGCATCCAACTACTACCACTTTTGCTAATGAATCTGAGTTTTTAAATGAAGGAAATGCTATAGGTCTCATTTATCTGGACTTAATTAAAGCATCTTGCAGGGACATAAGGGGAAATTATTAAACTAGAGAAAATTGGTAGTAGTAAAAATATTGTAATGCCTATAAAAATGGTTTATAGAGAAGACAAGAATACCAGTAAGGGAGAATGGATCTTTGGCAACCATATTTCACATTTTCATTAACAACTCAGCCATAATAGGTAGGAGCACGCTGGTGAAATCCAGTAATGGTGTAGTACTGAGAAGTATCTCAAAGCGGCAAGGACTCTAGCACTGTCTTGGAAGAGCTGGAAGGCTGAGAAATAGGTGTAAGTATATGTTGAAGATATATTAAGTGCAAAGTCACAGCTTTCAGGACAAATATCAGTAATTTCAGCTAAGGATTGGGAGTTCATCCTATAAGATGAAGAAGAAAGAAAGAAACACAACGGTTTATTTCAGGATGATCTAAAAGCCACCAATGTACCATTGTTGAGAGAAATGCAATCTTGAGTAAGATGCCTGACTCCTCAGGAGTTAAGGAAATAATAACAGTTGTGCTGAAACGTCACGTGTAACACAGCTCTGGCCAAGCACATTTAAGGAGTTAATTCAAACTGGAGTGTGCATGAGGAACAATGACTAGAAAGGTCATCATAAGAATGAAAAAATTCACTTCTGAAAAGAAAGGGAAACAATTTGGCTCATTCCATGTAATGTATCTTACACCGTGGTGGGGCAAGTACAGGAAATGAGGAAGAGAAAATGCAAGTTATATAAAGCTGTCACAAGCACAGACGGGTAGCCTGCAAGGCTGGCATGATTAATACAGTCTCTGTTATCAGACAGCACAGGGTCTGTCATCTGTTTGCTTTGGGTTCCCAGCACAGATTATCAGGTGTTTGTAAGGAAGGAGCAGCTTCTCTCAAAGTGAGAAAGAATATCATGCTATTGGAGTGACAGACAATTTTCCACTCTCCTCCTAGAGTCCACCTAAGCACAAAAACCGCCTCCGCAGCAGCTTCCTGATGAGGTTTCTATTCAGAAATCTATTCTCTCTCCAACTGTTCCCCCTCTTGTCCATTCCCTCCGGCGGCTACTTGTAAATCCAATAAGGATTATTAAAAAGGTATCTAGATCAGAAACCAAATTTTAATCCTTAAGGTTTTAATATTTAACCCTTAAGGTTTACAAAGAACTAAAACTAAAACACTTCTGTGTTTTCTGATACAGGTAGATCTTGTTGGATTTTGTCCTGAAATAAGTGAATATATTCAATATGTTGTGAGAAGCAGGTTAACCCAAAGAATGGCCCGAGAGGAATCAGCCTCACCATTACGCCTCATTCATGTTGTGCCTTTGCTTTGCTATATATAATCTTCATTCTCTTAAATGGCAGCTGTCAAAAAGAAACCAAAACAATCATATGCCTGTTCACAATAGGCAAGTAAAAGAAAATACTCAGCTCTGTGTGGGATTACTTCTGGTTAGATTCCACTAGAACATGCCACACACTGTAAAACCTTATAATTACTAATTAGACAATCAAGAAGATGACTGAGAGTGCCATTCTCCAACCCTGATTACCAGGAAATAAACACCAGAACAGAAATAAAATTACACTTATCTCCAGAAACTGTGAATACAGCCTAAAACCACATATAAAGGAAGACACAGACCCTCCTCCTGGAGCATTCTAGCACACCCCTAAGGCTCTAGGCTGAGATGCAAAACTGCCCTTCAGGAATGACAGTGGCAGGAATCAGAGGGACTTTGGCACATTTGACCCAGTTTGGTGACCCTCTCACTTGACCCTTTGCTGCTGCTGCTGCTGCTTTTGTAGTGCAATCCATTCAGTGCATTGGTGGGGGAATAAAATAACATCGGCCCACATTCCAGCAGACTACAGGGAAATTAAGGAACTAATTTTGAATCACCATGTTTACAAACAGTGGCCCAGTTTACAGAGCTCTTCAGGGAGTTGAACTTTTAACGACAGTTTTAAATACAGTGAAATAGGTTTCAGAAGGAAAAGCAATAGTTGTCCAGAGACTGTAGGGTGTGGGTGGGAGCAAATGGCACTCACATAAAGAATGGAGCAGCTGCTGCCAGTTTGGCATAGTTATGCAGTATTTAGCATATTTCACCCCTGAGGATGATTATCTTTCTGTCATGAGCATAAAACACAGATAACTCATGAGCCAGTTGAATCTCTTTCTCATAAGTGGTAGGGAGGTAATGCACTGATAACTCTTTGGAGGTTAAATATATTTATTCTATTGGAACTAGCTTTTATTATTATGGCATTTGAAAGGGACAGATATTGTCTGAAATCCTGATTTTTCATTTCTCTGTCTGTTTGGGTTAAGCTTTTTATTATATCTGCATTATGCTTGCCACAGTAGAATAAAAGAGTAATCCAGAAAAGGCAGTGAAAAGAAACATTGGATAAGCACATACATTTCTTCATTAGGCTTTATGGTGCAAGTACATGCACCTGTTTTCTTCGGGTTGCTGTGTGGATTAAAACCTGCCTAAAAAGGAGATCGGTAACACAGACCATTATTAAGAGCTCTGTGTTTTGTTCCTGTGGTAAAATGACAACAAGTAAGAAATTCTGAGGTGGAAGCCATGAAATGGTGCAGTTTCTCTAAATCCCTCAAAATTCTCATTCTCTTTCTCCCCCCATTTCATAGCGATGCAGATTTCTAAAAGGAGCAACACAGCCAGTTTACGCTGTCATGAGACCCTGCCCATCCCACACTGAGCAACACTAACAGCCCAGCAGGACCACTTCTAGGGTAAATAATTGCTTCAGCAGATACTTGACTAAGGAAATACTTGATTATTTAATGGAATTCTCAGAAGCCCTGGCCCTGAGTGATTTTTTTTTCCTGTGAAATATGTGCAACTCTGAGCCAACCCTTCATTTGTTAAGCTAAAGCAACTTCTTTCAACAGGGGTCTGGCAAGGTGCATCATCAGGGAATTAGGCTGTATCTAGGGATGCTGGAGCTTTCACTTCAGACTCTTTGGCATAATCACATGGTTAAGTTTAAAACAAATTCCAAGAGAAGCACCTGTGCACTGCAACTCTGCAGCTAAGAAAGACAGCCACAAGCACCAGTGGGACACTTTTCTGTTTACGGGTGATCCACTTCCAGTTTGCCTCCCACTTTGAAGGGTCTGTTCCCTTTTTCTTTAAGGAGAGACCAGGGGATTTTAGACTCCTAAACTGGGCACCTGAGTTGGATGGTAAAGGTTAAAAAGGAATGTAGCTGTAACCTTCCTGTTCAGAAATGTAGTCTTTGTGTCATTATAAGAAGGATCTATCCATTAATTATTCACCATTCTTGGTTGTCAGCTTAATCTAAAAATGCATTTTGAAAGAATAAAATAGAAATACAGAGGTCCTTTACTCATTGTATCTTCCATAACCTTCATAAGCTAAGTCAATTCGGCCCTTAATATAACCAATATGTTGAAAAAAAAATTTTAAAAATCACCAGAACTATTTTTCACAGAAATTGCTTGACAGCTGCTTTTGGGTAGAGGGCAAAGAGAGCATTGAGAGAGAACTCCACCTTCACTCCTTTCCTTGTGCATTATAAATGTCTTTATATAGAGCAACACACTAAATTTTTTTAAAGTAGATTGCATGTATGTTGAGCTGAAAAAACCCTGCTTAAAATTCTGATAGAGACTGATTATTCTAACTGCTGAACAGCTTTTCCAACTACGAGGCTCAGAAGGATTCATCCATACAATGCACCACTGTCACTCAATCAAAGAAGTTTTATAATCCACTTTTGAAAGCAATAATTTCCTAAATTCTGCAAAAAGATCAATCTTTTCCCTCTCAGAGTTTATAAATTATCCCTATTACAGCATTTTTTTTTTCTGTTAAAAGACAGTTAACTTTATTATTGGGAAAGCAGGTTGAATGGTACCAGAGAAGGCAAGTAAAACAAAAGGCATCTGAGAGATGTTCTGAACGCCTTGCTGCAGCAGTGGGGGTAAAGCACCTTCTCACCACCTACAGGCAGGTACGGCCTGAGAGGATATTCTCCAGAAAACCAGGATAATTTGCAATTTGGCACTCAGATAGCTTTCATGAGCAAGTACGTGTGCCTCAATAGCTCACATTTCTCTTTTTTTTTTTTTTTTTTAAAATTTTCATTAATAAAAAAATAAAAAGCAACTTTTCAGGAAAATTAAAAAAAAAAAAAAAAAAAACCAAAAAAG
>VZTA01000364.1:411778-475547 GCA_013398855.1 Mohoua ochrocephala | reverse complement strand
GAAATTTAAAAAAAAAAAAAAAAAAGAAGAAACAAAATCACTTATTTCATCAGTGTCTCTTCTTGTTCTATCCTTTGCTGCTCCCGTAACAGTTTTTAACTAATCCACTCAAGGTTTTCACTGTTTTGTGATGCATAGTCTAGTACAATTATGGCTGATAATAGACCAGGTCTGTATCTAGGAAATGGGGGTAGTAGCCTTTCCTTTCTCTGCTTTTAGCCTGATATTGGATGGCAAAGCACTCAAGAAAAAGGGTATTTCTTACTATTTACATACATAGTAGTTGGGCATTTGTCTCATCTTAATGCTCTGTTCCTCTCTGTCATTTCAGAGAACGCTGATACCCAAAGCTCTGTGACTTTCTTTTCTTTTTTTTCCAGAGACAATTTGTCAAGGCTCTTCATGACAAGACATTAATATTTATTTTTTTATGAAGCTGCCAAAAGTAGAAAGAACAAAACCAACCCCTCAACCCCCTCACGAAACTCTGCACTCAAAATCAGTCAAAAAGAAATCTACAGAAATTTACTTTCAATTATTTTAGGCAAGGTATCTCCTTGTTTTCAGTAACTAGACCCCACCAGTGTAACATCAGGAGGTGAGTAGGGCTTTATAACACTTATCTAGGCTAGGCACATGATGCTTGCAAGACTCTTCAAGGCATGAGTCAAAGGAAAAGAGGGTGGATAAGAGGGATAATAGGTTAGCACTCCAATGGGGCAAGAGGCAGCACTGAAAAGAGGAAATATGCAACAGCTTAAAGTTTCTGCCTGTCTCAGGTGACAAGAAAATTGTCTAACTTCTAATGCAGCAGAGGCATTTAAAGATATCTGTCACGTTCATGGTACCACTCTTGGGAATCATGAGGCTTGCACACAGTTTTAAACCTGATGCAGATAGGTTTTCTATTCAAGCAGATGCTTTAGATAAGCTTAACTAGACAGAAGCTTCCTATTTAAAAAAAAAAAAAGGGGGAAAATTTTTTTGAAATTTTTCACTTCCATTTTTTTCAGGAAATATTTTCTTTGACTGAAATATTTTGATTTATTAATCAAATATTTAAATATCAAAGCGAATTGACATGAGATGTCGCAGAGTCTCAAGGTTCTTTCCTTATCTATAGTCCAGACTCACCGGTCAGATCACTTTGCTCTAGCCAAGATAATGAGGTGTTTCACAAAAAGTCTTCAACCACAAGCACAGATAAGAGAGATGTAATCTAGCGATGGAGCTTCATCCTGAGACGGGAAACAGCATTTGCAGGAGGCAGGATGATAACTCACCACACAAGGTTCAAGGCTGAACTCAGTGTTGAATGTTAATGTGTTAAATGAAACATTTCTAAACATTTTGTGCAAGGCTTGTTTCAGTACTGTTTGAGTTTCTTAAAAACTTATTAAGAATGTAAAAAAAATCTAAAAAAAAAAACAAACAGCTTGCCTACAGACTAAAAATTCTAATATATAATGGCCTTTTCACTTTATAAAATTCCTTGCCTCTCAACTTCTGAGGATTGTCCTCTTAATTGTCTGCAGATTGTGTATTATTCCAGTCCCTATGAGATGGAAACCATTAACAAATCCTATTTTTTTCATTTACTTACAGCAGTATAGCTTTCCTACATCCTGGCTGCACTGGCTGAATCAGGACAACAGACACCAGAGAAAATTTTTTACTTAACCTCTGAATTTTTGTACTTCTGGATATTTACTTTGCTCTTACTCAAACTATTTTGAACTTTCTCAACACACAAAACTCATAAAGAATTTAGGATAGAATTTTACAGCTCCTAAGGTTTCTTTTGATATTTACAATTTATGCTGTTACACTTTTTCTATATCAATTCCTGCTATTACCAGGGCAAAAGTAGGATAAATAAATTGAGCCACTTGAAAAATTTGAAAGATTTTTTTCATTTTAAATAAAGAAATTACTTCTGATAAAATAATGCTGGTGAATCACAGAAAGATGGGATTATACCACGGTAGGGTCAAACAATATTTATGCTATTCCCCAAAACCATTTTCTAGCATTTTCAGAGCATTTCAGTGATGAATATTTCAGAAACTCTTAAGCACCAAATCACCACCCCGTCCCCTACATATTTAGAGTGTCCTTCACATTCAGCAGTACTTATGCATCAAATTAGATTCGCAGCAAAGTACCCATTTCGCTACCATCTTCTGCATTCAGCCCTGTTTGGGACAGCTGGGTTTTTCTTTGTGATCTTATGCATTGGAAAGGATTGTGAGAACATGAAGACTCTATGGTGTTTGGTAGGTCCAGACTAAAGAAGCACACTCAGCAATTGCCAGACAAGTAAAATTTTTTACTTTGACCCAGGGTTAATTTCCCAAACCATAATCTTCCTTACTTTCAACCTCCAAAGCTGGTACCAACAAGATGGAAGTTCAACTGCAAAAATCCAATAAATTGGTCCTCATCTAATTCTAGACAAGCTGATGTTCCTCAGCAGTAGCACACCCTCTTCCTCTCTCTCCCTCTTTCTCTCACATAAAGACTATGGGTTGTCTACACAAGAACCATACTGAACATGAATATAAAGTGCAATTAGATCAGAATAGTTTCTCTGATTTGGAAGTGACTCAAACAAAAGCAAATTAAGGCAGCTTTCTTTTTTTGTTTTCCAAAATGAGAAAGGCTTTGCATGACTTTAATGTGGTTTAATTAATCCAATTTACATCAATTAGCTTGGATTAATTTCCCAGAGAAGACAAGTACAAAATTCAGGTTTCACTGAATCAGCATTTGGGCTAGCACGATAAAAGTAGTTGATTTTAAGTACATAGACTATGATGGAAATCCCAGTAACATTCATTATGAGTGCTCACATACCTGAAGAAAGACACAGTTTTAAGTGCTCACATAAAGCAAAAGCATGAGGGGATAAAAAAAAAGGATTTTCAAAATGGGTAGTCTAAAGGAGCATAAAATAGAATTGCCATCAGACAAATGAAATATCAATATTGCTTTGTAAAGTAAGTGTTTCTTTATGGCAAGATGGATCAGTTCCATTAACATATGAATAGGTTTTCATAACATTACACCGTTTAAATAGAAACAGTCAAACCAGTGGAACTTACACTCTCTCTCTTTTAAAGCTGATCCACATTGCTTCAATTTGCATCATCTGTCAGCTCATGTGCAGATGTTCCCTTTCACACCCAAGCTGGCTGGTCAGAGCAGCACTTGTTCTACTTGGAGGTTACCTTCTCCCAGAGACTGTGGGACATCTGACAGAAATTGGGGGTGCCTGCTTTAAAGATGCTTAGTCTGTTTGAGGCAAATTTGCCCTTTTCCTGAAACACTTAAATCACCCAGCTAGCGCAAGTCATTTTGCCCAAAAGCAGATTAGGTCACATTTCCACAAACCTCCTGCTAGGAAAGAGATAAAAAAATCTTTGGGCAGAATCCTTTCTACTATCCCCATGGGACACAGAAAACCACACAGCGAGACAGGGCTAACCAAGTGTATGGAATGAAAACCAGGTTGAGGCTTCTGAGACAGTGGATGATAAAGGGCAAGAAGTAGCAAGTCAAGAATGATACTGACATTATTTTTGCTGTGTCTCATCCCAGCTATGCTCAGAAAGATCACAGCTCCCTCCTACTACTGGACTGCCTTATCACTGACCTGTGTTAGAGAACAGAAAATTTTGCCAGACCTACCAGTCTATGGCATAATAGCCTTTTCCAGTCCAGGTCATCCTGACTGAATCGAATTACACCAACAGAGCTCAGCAGTAACTGGAGGTTAATCAGTTGAGCCTGGAGGGAATAATGTCTTCATGTGGCCAGCGCCAGTGAAACAGGATGCCAGACCACAGCCTAGCCAAGAAAGGGTAAGCCAGAAATCGACACAAAATCAGACAAAGGGTTGCACAAGTGTTTCTGGTTTGCCCAAGAAACACGCACAGAAACTAGCTGATTATGAACAGACAAAGCATACAACGTAAACCTATTTACAAAGGCATAGTGCAGGATTATGTATATTTTAGTGAACCTAGGCAGATCTTCTCCTTCCAATTGCTTCTCTCCTTCTGTCTTTTTGTCTCCCACAGTGTGGGCAAGAGCTTCTGCCAGCTGTTTTTCTGGTGGTCAAAAAACATCTGCCTTTTTGTCCCCTCACCATTTCACTTGGCCTGACTCTGAAGCAAATAGCACTAGTACTAGCTAAAGCCAGAAATAGTTCCTTCTGTGTTTTTCCTCCTGGGGTTTTCCCAAAACAGAGCAGCAACTCCAGAAGAAGATAAGCAGTGAGAAGGGCAGCACTTTAAGCAAAGGGAAACACTCTTCCAGCTTGTAATACTTGACGAGTTTCTGCTAGTACAAAAGATTTTTCTTTTCTATATCAGTCCCCTTTAACCACAAGGCAAATATCAACCAGTGACAAAATGAGAGAAAGAGCAAGGTGAAGATGCTAAAGAGCCTGTGGAAGGAGGAAAGACAAACTCCTGAGAGCTGAGAACAGCAGTTCCAGCATGATTAATACATGCATGGTCTTGAAAGTAAGCACTAATGGCACGCAATGAAATTGAGCTGTATAGGGAAATCAAGCAGGACACACTTTGCAACACCACAGCCTTCCTCTAGAGTTTAATTTTCATTTTTACCACTAACAAAATCCTTTCTCCGGGTCTCAGCACTTTCCCTTGGTTTTCTCACACAGTTACTCCTGCAGCTCAGGTGAGACAAATCATTTTGAAATTTATCCAGGGACCTGCTTACTGAATGTGGGTGCAGCTCTACAGAAACCACAGTTACTTCAGCTTTCACAAACAGTACATGATAGAAGAGAAGTTAGAAGCAGGCAACTTTTACTGTTTTGCTAAGCCATGCAAATATGGGCTGTGCTCTTTTCCTGCCTGACCTCTGCAGTTCAGCTCTTGGGGAAAGCATTGTGGTTTATGTAGCATTCCTTCATGACTCAAATTTTAGTATACCAACAAAATTACACTTTGGAATAATGATGATTAAAAATTGTAGGTGTCTTAGTGATCAGTTGTTTGCATGCAGAAGCTTTAAATTCTCCACATTTATTCATGAGGGGGAGGTTGTCATTCCAGAAGACACAAAGCTCCCTCCCCTCAAATAAACAAAAACTAGACTTTTTTTTTTGCTATCAAGTGGCAAAATCACCTAGCAGAACACTCACTTAAAGCTCTTAAGGTATCACCATTTACACACAGTTCCAATTTATTTGCTTTGTGAGCTAGTTTATGCTTAATAGAATTTGACACTCCTAAATGCTCTGCTGAAACACTATCAAGGCACTGAACTAATAAAGATAATTACCCTTGCTGAGTGGAAAGTACTTCTGAATGGACTCATTGAACCAGACTATATCTGTTGCAGAAGACTTTTTTGAAACACAAACAGAATTGTGACAGAATGCAGGCTATTAGGAAAAAGTACACTATAATCCCTTGTAATTTACACCTTCCACATCATAATTTAGTCCAGGAGTTGAAAATGCAGTATTGAGTACGATTCAAATAGTTACAAAAGTTTAAATATAACAGGCCATGTATCCCTACACGGGAAAAGAAAGGAGGAAAAAAAAAGAGTGTATCGACTTGCTTTCTAAACAACTCTAAATGAGAGAAAAGTACCTATCAGTGTCTTGCATGTTGTCCTGGCATATCAGAGAAAACTGCCTTGGGCTGATTTGCAAGCTATTAAAAATGACCTTTGTTAGTCACATAATGCAAAGAGATGCCATCACCTGCCCACCAATTCCTGTCAGGGTTGAACTCATTCATTCCTCCTACCTCCCTGACAGGTTGTGTTTTTCTTCTAATGACAACCACTAAACACGACTGATGTCCTCACCCTCCTTGCTTTGTCACTCATCCTCTGCCTGAACTGAAGTTTGCCACATGGGAGGAGCAAGCCCAGCCTGCTGACTGGCACATTTAATACATGCGGTGGTCAAAAGAGCTGCAGCTGGCATGAGCTGCTTTAACCTCACAAAGTTAATGGAGCTAAAACATTTTCAGTGCCAGCTGACAACTGACCCATCTTCTCTGTAATTATTCAAAGCAGCCAGATTTGTAAGGAGAGGTAAACTATTTTGCTGTACCAGCTGACTGAGTTGGATAAATTGGACAAGTTTTTAGGTTTCTTCTTGGGGCTGTGCCCCGCCTTAAACTGAGGTGACTGCAATCGCATCTCTTTTGCTCGTCCTCAGTGAATTCCAGCCCACCCAGCTGTAAATATAACTTGCACCTCATTTGGGGATAACATCTGGGTAAACAGATCAGATCATTTTCTGAACCTGAAAGCACATCTGATTTTCCCAGTTATATGTACCACTCTAAAATAAGTCTGTTCTTAAAACTATTGTCTCTCTACCAACATTTAGCAATCATGGCTGTCACATTATCACCAGGAGAGAAGATTTCTGTTTATGCTCTTACAATGTTAACTAATTTATATTTCAGGCTGCAGATCCAGCTTTGGCAAGGAAAGGAGGAGAATGACCCTGCAATTAACAAACTAGTGTTTCTCTGAAATATGAGAGACATTGAGAATGTAAAATTAATCTCTTAAAAAAAAACCAAAACAAACCCCAAAACTTAAAACACCCAAAAAAAATTGTTTATATTTAACAAGTTGTGATTTTGAACTGCATTGGTCTATGCTGATATCCAAATTGACTTAGCTAGTCCTTGTGGATGAGGTTTACACAACTTCTGTTAGGGTACCTAGCTTGCACCTGTACTGAGCAGAATCACTTCCCCCAGACCCGCTGGCTGCACTCTTGCCAGTGCAGCCTGCTATGTGCCAGGCCCTGTTGGCTTCAATGGATGCACTGGTGGCTCGTGCTCAACTCTCCCACCAGAAACCCTTTTCCTTTAAAGCTTCTTCCTATTGCAGCTGGCTCATGGCCTCTGCTGTAGCATGGGATTATTTTGTCCCAGGTCAGGATTTTCTTGTCTTGAACTCCATGGGGCTTCTGTCACCTCTTTTCTCCAACCTGTCCATTTCCCCTGAACAGCAACTCTCCCTACTAAAATATAGACTCCTCCCACCAACCTGGTGTTCTCCACAAACTTGATGGAAGTCCACTCTCTCCCATCATCCAGATTATTAATAAAAACACCCAATAATATTGGCCCCTATACTGATCTTTGAGGGACAGCACTGGCAACAAGCTGCCAGCTGGGACTTTGTGTTGCTGCTGATAGTTCAGCCAATTTTCCACCCAACTTATTATGTGGTTATCTACTCTACATATCATCAGTTTGGCTGTTTGGAGATTAGCAGACCATATTAAAAGACCTTCTAAAATCAAGGTATACAGCATCCATGGATCTCATCTTATCTACAGAGCCATTCCTTCATCACAGAAGGTTGTCAGTTTGGTCCTGCATAACTTGTACTTGTAAATCCATTCTTCCCATCCTCAGTCAGCTTTCTCCCTTTCATACAGCTGGAATTGGCTTCCAGTAAGGATTTGCTCCATGACCATCACAGGACTAAGACTAAAATGACTGGCCTCTTGTTTCCTGCATCTAGCCCCTTGCCTTTCTTGAAGACAAGAGTGATGCTTGTCTTTTTTTTTTTTTTTTTAAACCCTTCTTAGTGGCCATCATCTTTTAAAGGTGTTAGAGAGTGGCCTTAAAATGATATTGGTGAGCTCCCAAATGCATTTTATCTGGTCCCATAGACTCGTTTACACTCCATTAGTTGAAGCACTCCTTACTTTGCCTACTTGTAGTGTGGATAAAGCTTCACTTAGGCCCTGCTGATAAACCCAGGAACCTTAAAGGCCAGTGGACAGAACTTACGAGTGGAAAAAAAATCAAGTCAAGGATTGAGCATCTTTTGCCTGTCTTTTGTCATTATGTATCCTGGTCAATTGAGTAGCAGGTTCACGCTTTTCTTAGCTTTTCTTTTGGTACAGAAGTACTGGAGAATTTTTTGTCAGCCTTCACAATACTTGCTAGTTTCACCTCCAGCAAATCTTATTCCATCAGAGTACATTTGTGATTTTTTGTATTTTCAGATTAAAGGATACATGAACACGCGTGTGTGTTTGAATCAGTGTGTGAGTTCTGTTAGTTCAAGAAAGGAAAGATTTTCTTTATTTTTCATACATAGTTAAGGAAAGCTCTTCCACCTGCCCACTCATGTTAGACCTTGTTGGTTCTCCCTGTGGTTGCTCAGCTTCCTCTTGGCCAGCCCAGTAGAAAGGTGAAAATGGAAAGAAAAACTCCCTCAAGAGACGTAAAAAGGGTGACTGCCTCCAAACAACATATATCGTCATTGTGTACAATAGGGAATCAAAAAACTACCACTTATTTCTTCATTCAAATTATCTGTTCATTTATCTTAATATTAATTTTTTTCTTTTGCGGTAGGAAAAATCTGAAGAAATAAGGGGCAATGTGCTCCTGCTATACACACACACACACTTCTCATCAATGCTTGAAGTCCTGCATTATCCAAAGCTATTAAGTAGAAGCCTGAAACTGTAGTCGGTCTTGCATAAAGAGTTAGAAATGCTTTACTCTTTTTAAAATCAATTTACCACTGTGCTCACCACGGTCTCTGGAGAGAGACATTAGGCCAGCCTCAGAAAAGGTTATTGAATCATTGTTTCTCCAACAATGGTTTTCAATTACAAACAAAGTGAGGGCTCCATTTTGCAAATCCTTACTTGTGGCCTGTACACACATGCACTGCTACACAGAGAGGGTGAATGGAAGGGATTACCAGATAATGCATGAGGTCCTGTTGACTTCACAGGGGTCAGGCACTTGACTTAACTTTCAGGTTTCCAGGCTATGACCTTCAGCAAGCAGAAGGAAAAGACCTAGAATTGGATCTGTGTGACTAAAATAAAGTGACGAATGAGTGAAATTGTATTGTAGTCTTCAGAGTGCTTAGGAAAAAACACTTCACACTGCACAATGGATTCGCTTAGAAGAGTTATCTCACTGGCTTTTTTGAAAATGAAGAGTAACCACGTGGTTTGTATAGCTGGGGGTAAAAAGACCCGTTCGACAGCCGAAGCGTAGTCTCATGTTCATCATTATTGTGTCATATTCTTCTAGTGCCTAGAAGGTGCGTGGCCCTTTACAGAGAAGTGAAAACAATGCTGAAAGATGCAGAGGGTCTAAATTAAACTTCCAAAATGGATAGGAGGACAAAAAAATATCTATTGCAAATACTGTTATTTAGGCAGGCTTGTGTACGTCAGAAAGTAATAAAAGGGAATAAGCACAGTTCTGATCTGTTTGCCAGGGATATCTGTACAAGAAATAGGCAAACTGTGGAAAAAAGACCTGGGAGACAAGGGGCAATTCATGACTGATAATATACAGCAGCAGGGTAAGAGTGTCCTTGCCCATGGCAGTGGGGTTGAAACTTCATGATCTTTAAGGTCACTTCCAACCCAAACCATTCTATGATTCTATGATAAGTCTTTTGATGAGGCATTCACATATAAGGAGTGTTAAGGAAACTTCCCCGTCTGACCATTCAGGAGGCACTCTGGCAGTCACACTCCCACCACAGGATACTTTGACTACTAAGACTGAAGCCCCTTTGCAGTGGGTGGCTCCAGTGAGCTCGTGGGTGCCCTGCTTGACTCCCTACACACCCCACTCTCACACAGTCAGACCAGGCTTCCTTACTGATTTCACCCCAGGCTTCCTTACTGGTTTGACCCCAGGCTTCCCACAGCAGAGCCAAAAAAACCCTTGGATCCATAAAGCAGTTTATTCATGGCCCAATAAAACAGCAGCAGCTCAAGCTGTCTGTCAATGCAAAGTCTGAGGTATTCCTGCTGAGTCAGTGGCTCCTGCCATGTCCCTGACTGTCCTGTCCCTTGGCTGGTGACACAGGTCCCCGTGCCATTCGTTGTGCAAAGAGATGGCAGCTCAATCTGCAGCTTGTACACCTAGCTGCCTGCACTAAATGTATTCCTCAACGAGGAGAAAAGTCAAAGTAGGAACTACCAGCAAAGGAGAAGTGTCAGGGCTGGAGGGCAGGGGGAGACATTAAAGATCAGGTAACAGCAGTAAAGGACCATAGGAACAAGATGTAAAACCTTCAGGACCTCATCTCTACCAGCGTTTATGATATTAGTAAAAGTTTGTTGGGCAAGACCCTTCCTTTTAGACAAAAAAAAAGAGCTACACAGCACGGGAACACTCATCCCATGACAGGCAGCAGAGGCAACAACCGGGGAGGCACGTCTGGAGGACTCCTGAAGCCTTTAACCCAAATAATGGAATATATCAGCTAAAAGAGGACAGGTATGCAGCACTATTCCCTTTCTGAGTGCACAGCAGGTGTTGAAAACAAGCTTAAGAAGGGAGTGTCACACTGAGGGCAATCACAGAGAGAAGTTTTGTTCCTTCAAAAGGCAAAGGAACTATAGCACAGATTAGACACTGAGTCTGACAGAAATTCCCCTCAAACAAAAAATACCACACAAATTGTGTTCTCGGTCTCACATACTGCAAGGGTAGATATGCAAAAAGAAGGAAAAGAAAGAACAATGACTGGGGGATACGATGGCTTTTTGCAGTATTTGACCTAAGCACAGAAGTGCAAAAAAATATAGGATGTCATGACTCATGTGGCCATGAATATGTTATAAGGGGGACACTTTCATTAGAGGAAATCAAATCTAGAGCTTTCCTCAGAGACTGGTTAGATGGAAGAAAAAAAAGTCATAAAATACTTTAATAAACAAACTCACAGTGAAATTATATTGTTCCATCCCTCTATGGAGTGTATTAATGTCAAGCCCATTCCAGGGACAACGGGAAGGTTCATTTCAGCATCTCATCAGTCTTACAGAATAACAAAATCAGTCCAAAAACTTCCACTGGTAATTAAAACAGAGGGTAGAGGGGAAAAAAAAAAAAAAAAAAGGAAGGAGTTGGAGGACAGAGAGTCTTGAAACTGTAAGATGTTAAACAAATAGATGCATCCTACACGCCGTTAGGATTCTACTGGATGTTGTCTGTATGGTTTAATTAACAATAACTATCCACCCTCTGTTTTGCTGCTAATGTAATCTCAAAAGCTCTACACTAATTCCACTTGCAGATTTTATGGTAACATTTAAATTCAAATACTCTGAGTACACTTAACTACACATTCAATGCAGATTTAATAAGATGGTTATAGGTTCATTAAATAGCAACTGATTATTAACTCTTTGCTGGCCTACAGATGTGAATATTTGGTAATGACTGGTGTATTCTAGAAAAGACAATCTTCCCAAGAAGCTAACTTCTTAGCTGGCTCCTTAACTCATCAGGCTAAATTATTTTGTGCATTCAGTACTGAACACAGGGTCAAAGCTGTGGCAAAATGCCCATCATCTTCACTACGAGCAATATGTTTTACAATATGATGGTTTTGTAGTGTATAGTGGCAAGTGGATTTGTCCTGACTAGGAAAACGGTTGCTATATTAAAACATATTGGTAGTAATAAAATTATTTTCTTCCATTTTATTGATGTTGTGAACACAGCTGGAAAGACCCTCTCTAACTCACAGGCTTCAAAAAATGGTTCAGGAAGCATAAATCTGATGGAAAGCCAATAGAACACGTCTAATAGCACAACTCAGCCCCCAGCAGACAAAAGCAGTGCTCTGCCCACACTCATCTGCTCGGCTCAGGGTAGGTTCCACACTTGGTGACAAATGACAGGGGAAGCACTCGTTTAAGATCAGGATGATGCTAAGGTACACTCAGAAGTGGAGCCCATTATGCAAAGTGTATTATTGCCCATCAACTGCTCATGTTATCTGCAATTCAAAAAAAGCCCAAAAACCTGTTCACTTTCTCCTTAATTCTTAATACACTTACTTTACATGTCTTTGGACTTCTTTGCTATTGCCACTGAACTGGGAAGCACCGCTTAAAATGTCTGTTCTCAATATTTTTCATGAAGAGGGTTTGGAGAACTCCAGTTTCATTATTCAGACTCAACAACACTTCAGGTAACTTCTTCTACTGTTGTGTGATACTGAAGTTCACCAGGCTCCAAGGCTGATTAAACCAATTCTAGCCTAAACTGGAAAAATTTTAAGAGCGTTGCCCAGATAAGAAAAAGCATTCATTACCAACCTGACCTTTTAACAAGTGTTACCAACCAAGATATTTACATAGCAAGTAGGTGGTACTCTTTAGCATTTCACCTTACAGATAACACTGCATACTTGAAAGCAGCTTATTACCAGTGTCCACTGTGCTCTGCAGCTCTATAGATAATACTACTTTTCGAACCTTGCTTCAAGAACTGAATAACAAAGAAGAAAACAAACAAAAGCCAATTGCACTGAAAAGAACATGCAGTAACTCCCAAACCCTGCTCTATATTCCCCAGGCCTGACACGTTCAGAGACAGCTGAGGTGCATGTAGAGTTTCTACCAAGTAATTGAATGGCTCTCCTCTACATTTCCTAAGAACAAACTCTATTGATTACTGGTTTAGCTGGCACAGAACCAATTTATTTTGTCCTGTTTCATAAAAACAGAAACAAAAGCCTTCCTCTTACCCAGGTGAAGAGGTGCACAGGACAGGACCTTCATGGCTTCATCCTCATAACCTGCTTGCTCCAGTCCGCAGATCCGAGCTCAGGCTAAATCGCGCTACTAATGGAATAACCAGACCCCTCACACCTAATAAAGTACAACTTTATTAACTTAATTCAAGTAATTCCCTTGTGCATGTGCAATTCTTGAGCTCAGTTATAATGACTTTAATGAAGAAAGCAAATCTTTTGCTAGTTAAATGCCAAACGTGCTTTTTCCTTAAAGTTTTTCTTCTACTTTCATTAACGAGCTTCCCTTCCAAATAGCTGTGTGCGTGTAAACAGTGAACTCGGATCCGCATATCCAATTAAACCACCTCATACAATCACAGCATGCCTTGGGATCAGCAGTTCAGACATGTTTTTTGAGATTACTGGTATAAAGCCTAGTTTCTTCCTCCGAAATTGAAAAAAAAGATCATTTTACAATCCAGATAAATTAACTCATTGCCAGAATATCCTTCTTAATTGTTCCAATGATAACAAGCAGGACAGACATCCTAATGTGCTAAGAGACTCTGCAAAAATATAGCCCATTCTTTGCATTGTACTTACTAGGCTTGCTAAACTATAGAACACTCGTTAGCTCGTAAATATTAATTGGAGAAAAAGCTCTGGAAGTAATCCTGAAATTTGGGATCTCAATCCAGACCTAAGTTTCATGGCTAGCTCCAGTCAAAACTGTGGGTTAAACTAAAAGTGTCATCCTCTGCTTTAATGGTCAGTAGGTTTTCTGTATCCCAGTGAAAGCAAATATTAAAAAAAAAAAGCTTTGTTTATTAACAGAAAAAAACCACGCAAACACAACAACAAAGAAAAGAAATAACCAGCCACCATTTCAAATATATTTTATCCAAAGAAATAAATGTCCTAAATTTAACCATGCTTGATGAAAGAAGCCATTATTCTTTTAGTATCCCTTCTTCTTGGGAATAAAATCTGTTTTCTAGCTGATCTGACAAAGAAAGAAGACTGAAAACGCCCTTATTTTGTTCCTGGCTTTATTTCACGCTTTGTGGATACACCGTTAACACCCCAAAAACTTCCTTGTGTCACACGTCAATAAACTTGACGTCTAATAAAGTTTAAATTATACTTTACTTCTATTAAAACATTTTTCTGCTCTCTGGATCACATCAGCCAAACTCATAGATCAGCATAGCCAATACGTCTACTCTGCTATATACAGTAAATGGAATTGATAAACTCTCACCTGTCATAAATGTACATTTCTGTTAATGTCAAGACACACACTGCTTACTGAGTATCTGAAAGAAAAGGACTTAAACACATAAAGAAACCTCCTCTTCATTGGTTTTAGGCATTACCTTAACTGAAAATCCTTCGGAAACTCTCTTTTTGGCCTGATATTCTACAGTAGCTCCTCTGAGCTCCAGAGGCCACCTCCTCAGCTCATATGAATCACCACTGTTTCACTGACATCAGCTGACCTTAACAAACATGCAGAAGTTGAGAAGCTCACCCCAGGGGCTGCTGTGCTACCAATTAGGGTGCACATTAGCAATGTGAAATGAGAATAGGAGGGCTTCACTTTTTTCCATATTTGTCTCAAAGTTGAAAAGGTGTTTGAAAGGCCTCATCTTGTTAATGAGCAGATTTGATTAGAATCATGAAATGGCTTGGATTGAAAAGGACCTTAAAGATCTACTTCTAACCCTCCTGGCCTATTCTCTAATATCTAATCTAAACCTGCCTTCTTTCTGTTTGAATCCATTCTCCAGTGTCCTGTCTTTACATGCTCCTGTAAAAAATCCCCCTTCATCGTTCCTGTAGGCTCCCTTCAGGTGCTGGAAGGCTGCAATTAGGTCACCCCTTAGCCTTTCTTTTTCTAGGCATAACAAACCCAATTCCCTTAGCCTTTCCTAGTAAGAGAGAGCTCCATCCCTCTAATCATCTTGGTGTCCCAACTCTGGACTCGTTCCAACAGGCCAAAGTTCCTTCTGGGCTGGGGACCCCAGAGCTGGATGCAGGTGGCAAAGCTGCCCACGCTGCTTTGGATGCAGCCCAGGACACATTTGGCTTTCTGGGCTGTCAGTGCGCATTGTCGGCTCATGTTCAGCCTCTCATCCACCAGCACCTCCAAGTCCTTCTTGGCAGTGTCAAGACTCCTATAACCATTGGGTGCCCTTGAGCAGTATGAATGACCTTCCATTTAAAATGAGTGGAATAAATAAGCAGAGAAATTTTTTTTTAAAAAAACAGCACCTTTCCTTTTGATCAGAGTGAATGTTTTTTCTTCCCTCCACACAAGATTTCTTCTCTTCTGTATCATCAAGAAGTTTAGAGTTTAGTCTTCCACAAACCCACCACGGTAAAACTGAGATGTCAGTACCAAAATGTTTCACTGGGACTGACAAAATGAGTGACATCTATCAGAGAAGGGTGTTTAAAGGTACGGTGGTGAGTATTAAAGTTCCCATTGACATCCATTTGGAGGATCTGCCTAATTTTGTAAATAGGCTCATCACTCTCAAGTAAAGCAAATGTTCCAACTGCATGCCAGCATTTGCACAGCACTGCCTCAGCCTACGGTACTTTACATGATGCTGAAAGAAATATGTTGTGTCTGCAAAACACAGCAATCAAAAATGCAGGATTTCACTTAGCTCCCTAGTGTGCGTGTGCTGTGACATAGCTTTTATTTACCTGATTCCCCTCTCCTGAAACTCTTCACTCAGAAGGCATAGTAGGGAAATCGTTAAGGGAACAACACATGTGAGTAAGAGGGTCCCTAACTTGTTTTATTCAGGAGCTGGATATGCCTAGGGCAACTGCTCTGCACCAAAAGTTCATATGCAGCAGGAACAGTTCTAAAGATCTTTTCTAATACAAAAACTGTTTGCATTGTTCTAAGGAAATGGATGAAATGTGATCATGAGAGAGCCTTCCAACAGAAATGGTGAACATGATTGCAGAGAGAACCAATGAAACCTGAAATTCTGCACACTTCCTTGATCACCCACACTCAGAAAGATGAGTCTGTTACCAGAACAGGTGCAGTGCAAGTCTTCTAATATAATCAGAGGAACGAGGAATCCCTTTTTTTTAACATAAGAAAACTAAAACATTTGGCTAACCTAGTCTAAGGCTAAGGGGCATATGATTGCTGCCTATAAATATATCAGGGAGTGAGAGAAAGAATAGTAGGGAATGAAAAGAATTAATCAAAATAAGTACATTTGTACAAGAACTAATAGGTATAAAATTGCCAAAATAGGTTTAGACTGAAGACTGTAAGAATTTGTCCAGCCTCCTGAGCTATGAGATTTTTAAATAGCAGCAAAGGCAGAATAATAAACCACTTTCTAAAATGGAGCTTGAGATATTTCTGTGTAATGTTAGACTACAGAGCAGACTGTGAGGCTCTGAAAATCACCACTTGGGCACCTAAATGGGGTCGCTCATAGTCATAGAAGGTGTCTGGGGGTAGCTGAAAAGTCACCTTCTTTTCCTCACTCATCTTAGAGATCTCTTCCTCTTTTACTCTCAGATTGCTTTGGGTTCCTAACTTGCAAGAAATAGACAAAGTTACGCATTAGTGCCACACCTGTATTTGTGTGCTCTCGAACCGAGAACAATGCAAGAACAGGTGAAGATGCAAATGCAAAAGATAGTCAGAGATCACAGACAAAGAAAGCTTGCTGACACTGCAACATTCAGAATTCAAGAATGGATCAAAGCCATCAGCCTCTGGAAGGAAATCATACTGCTAATGTTCCCATTCAATCAGACAATGGATACATTTCCAGCTCAATTTGTTAAGTTTGAGTAAGAAGAAAAATAACAAGGACTAATGTTCCTGAACAAGGGAAATCGTGCCTAAACTCCTCTGAGGAGGCACACTGTGGGGGAAAAAGCCACGAGCCTTACTCTGAATGCCGCATTTCAGCCATCCTTACAAAGACTTCACATTTCTCCTGACCTTAAAAGAAACACTTTCCTCAGGAGGAAGGAGCAGATGGAGTCAGGCTTTCCACAGCAAGGGGTTCTACCAAGAAAACAGTGGGCACAAGGCCCTCAGGGGAAGCCCTCTGCAGGCATGAAGCAATGCCTTCCCTGCTGGGAGAAGGAAGCCCTGGGATCTTCCATAGCATGGCTTAAGCCCCAGGAATATTCTGTAGCATGGCTCAATTGGCGTGTTGCTTCATAAGTACAACAGCCACTTGATTTAAGCTGGAGCTTCTTTTAAGTTATTTGAATTGAGAGAATGTTGCGTGAGGAGGAGGGTACCACAAGCACTGTCAATAACAGGGCAGAAGGGGGTCCTCTGTGCCACACAGTTATCTTGGATGCAGAGCCATTCGCTTTTGGCACATGTAGAGGAAGACAGATATAGAAAGGTTAAAACAGAGCAGTGAGAAACAATCCTCGTGGCTCTTTCCTCTTTGTTTCCAAAAGTTAGTCTTGTGCTTGCGTGCACAAGTCTGCAGATGTTGTTGTGGTACACACCTCCCTCTCTGCCCTTACACTGCATATTACCAGCTGAGGCTGAGGATTCGAGTAAATCCAAAACCTGAAATTGAGGAGTTTACAAAACAGAATAAATGTTAGAGCTAAGAAGTAACCTTACGTGCCTCCTAACCTACAGACTGCTGAGCAGGCACTGCTGATGCGAAAATGTTTATTAATGTGCTCTGCCAACATATCAAGTAAGTATCTTCTCTATTCCTGAGGTCACATTCTTTTTGACTGTGCTGTCAGACAACAAGATTAGCTGAAAAGCCTGTAGGTATCATGTCTGAATTCATAGGCTCAAATATCTTGCAGATGAGGATTTCAAGAGCAGGTGGTCAGCTCATTAAATCCTGATTCACGTCAGCAGGCCCTCTCCTCCTTTGAGATGTTTCTGCCCCTTGCCTCCTCTCCAGCTCTCTGGGCTGGGGATGAGTGTGCCCAGCCCTTTGAAAGCATACCAAATACACTCTTCAAATGTGTTTGGTCCAGTCTCTCAGCACAAAAATCTGCAGCTGTTCCAGAGATGACGAGGCAGGCTTAGGGCAGGGACTAGCCAGATCTGAAATTGTTGGCATCTTAATTTACAAGACCTTAATCATCTGCATGCAAACCTGAAGGACTATACGCAGAAGAGTTAAAAAATTTAAAAAGCGGAGAAGAAGTGGCATCAAAAACCCCAGTATTTTCTCCATCATTTTTTAATTTGATGTTTTTCCCAAAATGTTCACGATTGGCCAAGGTAACTGATGTTGATCTATGAATAAGAGTGTGCTGAAATTACATTGGTTGGCCCTTTTAGATAGCAATTAACAGAAAATTGTCATTACAGAGCCCTCTGTGACAGAACTTTGTGTAACTGGCCAAAACCACAGGATACATTTCATAATGATCCCAGCCATTATATGAAAATGGTTTTGGCATTGAAAACATGGACAAATAGGAAAAAATATAGTAACTCTGGTTCTTAAATGTTTTGTAGGTTTTGGTTGGTTGTGTTTGGTTTTGTTTCCTCCATCCCCCTCCCCCAAGTGAGGTAGCATTTTATTTATGGGGCTGAATTTCCAGTATTTTTTAAATGGTCCGCTTTAAATTCAAGTTTGAAAGTAACACACAACTCTGTTTCTTTTCTAAGTCTGCAAACCTTTCCCTCTCATCGCTACTTCCATTCCTGAGGGAGAGAAAGCAGCACAGAGAAAGTTTACTTCCTTCCTGATCCCCCTATAAGGTCACTTAGTTCTTGCCAACAGCTTATGGTTAAAAAGCCTTTGCTCCCTCTGCTGGCTATTCTATCCTGATATAGCATCAAAATTGAGAGTATCTGTGATTTCAATGACAAAGTTTCAATGAACATAGCTAAATATAAAACAAGCATAGCTAAATACAAAATCCACAGTCATCCTCTACATAGCCTTCGAGCAAATCCAATTTGCACTTAGATAATCTGGTAGAATCACTTTATTCTCATTAACTTTGCTGAATACGCCTCTGTCTCTAACAAGATGTAGTGACAATACCACTTCATATTTAAAATTCACTCTCTTTATTTGCTTTGCTTTTGATATTTACGCCTGGAAACTAGTCCTGGGCATATACAGTTGGAACACCTGTGTGTACTTGTCCACAGGATGCACTGAGCACAGATGGATGTGGCCTGTGGTAAGTGACAAGGACCCACCACAGAGCCCAGCTTCTCTTTCACCCGTTTCACAACAAAATAAAACTGGAGAACTTTTCTCTGCTTATGGCAAGAATCGTAGTTGTTCTATGAACTGAAGTTTAGAGGGAGAATTTGGCTGGCAGTAACAAAGAGGATTTGCAACAAAGACATTCTTTTGGCTTTTATCAGGCATAAGGAAAAAAGTAATTGCAGTGGCATCCCATGGAAAAAATAATAACAGCAGAATTGTTCATAAATGTTCTGCTACAAGATGCAACTGTGTTGATGGGTTTTTTCCAGAATTGTATCAAACTCCTCTTTATGTCATGATGTATGCTGCTTTTGTTTTTATCCTGGTTTCAGGCAGTTTCACTTGGCATCTCAAAATTTTGAACCCATTGGTTATTTCTCTTATTCAAGAAGATAATAAGAACCTGCATCCAGCAACAACATTTTTGGATTGAAGCCAGCATGACTTTGGAACCTGCTTATATGTTCCCAAATTAATCCAGATCCCTTTAATCACAGAAGTTGCAGCAGGGGAAGTGTCAGAAGTCGTACAGGTTTCTGGATGATGCCAGTGTGGGGGGAATAAGGCAGACAGAGAAGAGAGGCCTCACAGCAAAACATTTCATTGCCTTCCATTGGCAAATTCATCTACTTAGGACTCAACACAGTATAGATTAAGCCTTGACAACTTTCTACTCTGGAGTGGGGAAAAAAGCCCCTTCATCTACTAGGACACAAAGTATTAATAGAGTTCCTCTTGATCTGACAACTATTGCTAGAAGGAAGTGTCAGTACCAGTTCGACATCACAGATTTATGTTTCTGAGTCTAGAATGATCACTGTTCAAGCACCGCTAGTCTTCCTTTCTGCTTCTCATTTTGGTAAATGGACGGGTTGAAAATATACTTGGCTTTTGTCCACAGACCCGTCTATTGTACTGGTAAGAGGTTCAAGGACAAACAAAAACCAGAAAGGCCTTAAATCGATTTTAAAAAACTCCAGCTATCAAAAAAGAACCAAAAAATGCATGCTCACTTTGGAAAAGAAAAAGACAGTCTGGCAGGATTTTCTCCAAGGCACTGACAGGAGCCGAGTTCCTCCTGGTTGCCCATACATCACAGCAAAGTCATGGGATATTTCAGCTGAAGATGAAAAAACCCCAGTCACTTCTCCTAGTCTTCCCACAGACCTCTCCCCTCACTGAGGAGGAGCCAAACTGGATTCCACATCATGCTTTAGAACTGCAGCTGGAGCCACAGTGTGGGCATGCCTGAGCCCCACTGCAGCACAGAGGAAAAAACAAAGAGAAAGAACTCGGGCTGTTATCTCCTGAGCAGCTCGTTCATTTGAGTGTGTTGTGGTGTGCTGCACTGCTGACAAATGGTGAAGTTGGTCAAACCACAGCCTCTGTGATATGCCACCTTCCAAACTCTGTGGAACACATGCCTGAGAGCACGGCTGTACTTCAGGAGCTTTTAAACAAAGGAGATACATAGATACACATGCAAACCCACACAGGTATAACTCTTAGAAGGTAAGTTCTAATGATGTGTATTAAAAGACTGGCTGGTCCTGAAAGTTGAACAGAAAATATTGAAATAAATCCCAGAAAAGGTAGAGTCTAGAGTCAATAGCAAGAGATAAATGATGCAGTCACAGGATTACAATAGATCTATTTCTTCTCAGGTACACTTTTTCTCTCAAATCGCACCCACGTAATAAACAATTTATACGTGTCACAGCTATATAACCTTGTCCATGGCAAAAGAAAACACTGGCACATAATGTGACAGACCAAAAATGAGCCTGAAAAATCCCATACACAACTGAAACAAGATTTTCCCCAAGAGAAAGTAGGAAGAACTTTGAAAAGCTTGAGAAATGCAATGACCCAGTTGAGATTTCTCCAGAACTGATGATCTAACACAGTCTGTTTCTACAGGGGGTGAACTGAAATCTTTACTGACTCCATGTCATTCAGAGCCATTCTTTTAAAACAACCTGAAGTAGTTTAGATCATGCTGTGTTTTAAGCAAGATCTGTGCTCCCTTCCAACTGTACTAATTCCTGCAGACTGCAGACCAGTGATGTTAACAAGTCTTTTAGGTATTTCTCATACCTGGGTGTCATACCATGTGAAAAGATATGCTATTTAACACACTATGCATACAAGTACTCCCAAAGATAAAAGCTTTTCCTCCCCTACACTCCCATTTAATGTTACCATTTCTCATGACAAAAGCTATTAGTTCAGTCTGTTGATGATGATAAACAATTCTAACTTGTGGCTTTACCACTGAACTGTTTCTGAAGACATTTTTTTTTCGACACATCAGAAGCCAGGCACTGCACTCTAACGTGTCTGCACATAAACCCTGAGCAATTTCGTTAGCAGTTAAGTGTGTGAGGCTGTGGTACGTCAGCAACCATTAAGAGATGCACTGGAGGAGTCACACGAGGCCATGAAATTCCACCTCAGAGCAAAGAATACGCAAGCACAGAGAAAATCCACATTTTGAAACGCATCTCCCTCAAAACAGCACTAAAATCTAAGTCAAATAAAACCATGATCCATGCTCAGAAGTGAATGTAGTGGCTCAGACAGAGATTGCCTCCTGTGGATGTCAGCGTACCATTAGTTTCATTAGCAACAGTATTTAAGCGCATGTCCAAGAAGTATTTCTGTATCAGGGTATTATCTATCCATCCACTTGCCAAGTATGCTGCAGGGCCATTCTCTGAAAGTGTCCACATCCATATTTTAACAGAGCCAAGCCTGTGGGGTCAACATGTATAAACTGACACTATGCCAACTTTTTCTTTTTGTGGAATTACACTGATTCGGAGCAGCTGGAGCTGGGGTCCCTTGACTTTAATTGCAGCTTATAGTCACTCTTTGAGTGTTTTGGTCATGCCTTTGGTCGAATGTGGCCCACACTGACTTGTGTAGCCCAGTGGAGATAAAATTACTACTGCAATACTATCTTTTGCATCCCTTGAGTAGTTTTGGTGTTGACATTGCAACTAGCTCGTTGCATTTCTGACTGAAAGGGACACATTAATGGGTCAAAAGTCCTCACATCCTAATCTGAGCATGCATAAAATCCACCAGAATTAATTAAAATGCTAAAACTGATGTTTTTTTAAAAATGTCTTCCAAACAATTGAACAGAGGACCCCCTGATATCCAGTAATCATGTATGCTCCCTTCTTTACTCCATAGACGTCTCTGCAGTGAAATGCCTGCTAGTTTGCAGTGAGAAGTCACTACCAAAGACATTTCTGCAATGAAATGCCTGCTAGTGTGCAGGCAGTTCTCCCCTAACAGGGAGTCACGTGCTTGCTGATACTGCATCAATCCATTGACCAACACTTGCTCAGCGAAGTAGACATCTGGATGGAAGTCAATATTTCCTTATTACTTCAGTGTTTGAGCCACGTCAGGACATGCACGTGTATACACACAGGAAATCACTAGCAAATTTAAGGGCAATTTTCCAAAAGGCTGAAGAAATGGCTTCTGAACTCCCTTACCTGATCAGCAGGTCAGGCTCTGAGTCCTCATTGCATCCGTGCAGGGAAGGGCTGCAGAGTTTAAAAAGTGGTGAGGTCAATATCTCACACTGCTACAGAACACCTCCAGTTGCCTTAAAAAAAATTCAGGTTCTTACCATGCTGGACACAGCTGGATCAAATTTTGGATCATAACCCTGAAAAATGTTCTTATAGGAGAAACGTAATGCTAATGTTTCAGACATTCATGCCAGAAAAGAAAACCTGAAAATATCCTTCTAGTCAGAAAACTTTCTCCTAGTTTTGTTTCAAACTTAGTTTTCAGCCTTATAATAATATCTATATTTAATTAAACTATTGTTTACATTTATATTTCCTTACAGTTTATTTGAACATGAATTTTGAATCGGAAAAACAATGGTTTGTAATGCATTCAACCAAAACTTACTTTTTACCTGGTTAATGCAGTAAACGGGAGAGTTCATTTCACCCACATACAATTTTTTTTTAGTTCTTAGAATGATCATGAACTGAAAAATTAATTATTTCCAGAAAGCTGGGCTAAGTGTCACAGAAAGTGGCGTACAAGAAAAATCAGTTGCTGCCTCAAAGAGTTTGTAATAAATTACAGAACAGGTGGAAGAAAAGAAACACTATTCTCTTGGCACTACAGCTGACTGGAACTAAGCTCAGAATGATTTACTGAGCTGACCAAAGTCACACTGGAAAGCAGTGCTACAGATGAGAACTGAAACCAGTTTTGCTTTGTTCCAGACAAAAATATTTACCGCGCGCTTTTTATTCTTTATAACTGTCCAGACGCTTAGGTTTTGAATTTATAAATATGGGAATAGTCTCCTTTTTGCACCTTAACAGCAAAGAAACAAATAAATAAATAATCAGGAAAAAAAGCTTGCAGCTGGTCACGGCTAACATCTCAGTTCCGAGCGAGACTTTCTGATTAAGTGTAATGTCCTAGAATATTCAGCAACTGCAGCAACACAAGGGCTGCTCCTGCAGAAAGCAGCCTTAGCTCTGGCTGGAGTTGATTAAATATGAAGAGGAGCTGAAGGAGACATTTTATATTCAGCGGTTCCACGGTTTCTGACAAATGTTTGGGTTTCCATGGAAAATTACCAATCGGGAAATTTCTTAGAAAGAATGAAATTTATTTCTACTTAGCAAAGAATGAGTTACAAAGAGAAATATGTGGCACGAGGGGTGAGATTTCTGTGAACCTTCTGCACAGCCATCACCGCAAGAAATAGGAGCAGTTTAATATCAACTAAAGCTGTACAAATACCATTGTTTTTCACTTGCTGCCTGAGTTTGGTTTCAGGTTGCCTAAAAGGAAAAAATCTGTGTTTTTCTTGTGAAAATGAGAGCATTGTTAAGCAAACATTTGCGGTTATGTCAAAATTCTCAAATCACCCCATTATGTTTCTGAGTTAGAGAAGCAGTGCTCTTTTCAAAATAAAAACAATTTTATTTAAAATCAAAGTAGAGATTTAAGCATCTTTTTTTAAAAAAAAATGAAAAATTCCAGTTCTTTAATTTTTTTTTTCAGAGTACTTGTTGGATAGGGAATCAAAGTAAACTTGGGCTCATAAGTAGATTAAGTTAACCCAGAGTGGTACTTTTCAAAAAATACATTTAACAATAAAATCTGCCCCATTCCTGTATCTTTCTCATTCCAATATTTAGCTTCCATGTCTTGCATCCAGAGGTGTTGGAGAAGTTCTTTCTGTGAAACATCAGTAGAAAGGGAACAAGATCACAAAACCTTTCCCTCCAGCTTACAACACAACCAAAAGAATGAAGGAATGAGTAGTACTGAACAGCCCAAAGTACAAATTTATCCGTTCAAAGATGAATAAATGTAAATGTACTTTGAACGTAAATACTTCAAGGTATAAATCTGGGACTGGGCTCATCAGCTGGAGGCTTTAAGGAAATGCCCATCGTTTACTACAGTACTACAGCTCTGAGAAAATTAATGTGGGTTTAGGATATTTTCATAAAGCAAAATATTTATAAGAACAAAAGCATTTCATACAGTAAGAGCATGTGAAATAAGGAAGATGTTCCCTTCTTTGGGAGCATTTGCTTGGGACAGCTATGGTTACAAAAGCAAATTTACACTAGAGCACGTAAAGAGAATGCATAATGGCCGGTTGTGGGAACAGCCATCAAACAAAAGATCTAATATGAAGCTGATTGTCAAATTTATCCAAGGGCTGACATGTTATATGCTAATTCCTTAATAATATAATGTAGGGGTAAATATGAAAATAGCAGCAAAGTGTAAATCAAAAGACAATAGCTAGACTATGCTGGAGGTAAATGAATACAGGAGACTTCTAATCATACGGGGAGTGATGAAATTACTAAGAAGAGTCATCAGAAGAAGGGATCAATGCCATTTGAAGATGTGAGTTTTCCAAATTTATGAAAGGGACTATTTACAAAATCACAGCAATGAGAAATTAAATTTGTAATTTGAGTCCTTGGTACCTGATGTGCAGATAACTTAAGTGCCTCAGAGGAGATTCAATCATCTTTTGTTTGCATCATTTTTACAAGCAATTATGCTTGAACCTTCTACCAATTACCAGGGAAAAAACCCTTCCACAACTAGTTTCTGCTGTTTTTATTTCACTTCCCACTGCAGCACTGGAGCGTGCCATAGCTAGACAGAAAACACTGGGCTGTGTAAACTGGCTCACCAGACACACAAAATCCTTTTAGGCAAACAGTGGCATTCATAAGCTCAGGAAACAGGCAGAAATCAGTTTACGTAAGAATTTTCCCTACAGTCAGATTACGTGGATCAATTATCCCTGCCCACAGTAGAAGGGGTTGGAAATTGATGGTCTTTGATGTCCCTTCCAACCAAACCATTCCATGATTCTATGAATAAAGACTGTTTTCACATCCATTGGGGTACCCTCAGTTTCCTAAAATCATCTGAGAATTTTACCCAGTAGATTTCTCATGTGGATTTTAGCCCTTGACCACGGCCTTGATCTCTTCTGCAGCATATCACACTTGTGGTATTAGTTTGAGAGCTAGGAAGCATTTGCCATCCACAGTGAGTACAGGATATGGAGTGATTCCTCCTTGGTCCCTCTGCAAGCCTTGATTTTCCTGTCCTGTGCTCCCTCCATTCTCCAGCTCACCCTTCATTTTCCTGAAGCTTTTTTTTTCATGTAAAGCAGTATAGAAGAGAGAGTATTTTCACCTGAGTCAACCAACTTACTATACACGATAATTTAGGCGTGGACATTTTTCATTACTATGATAATATATTTTCTAGTGGTCCTAATACTGTAAAAATGACAAAACTACTTTCTGAGTGAGTTGTTCATGGTTTTTTTTTTCCTTCTGGCAACACAACCCTAACATGAGGGCCATTTCGCTCCTCTGATCCCTTGCAGAAGTGTTGCTGAGTTTGCAGTTCTGTAACTCAGGATACATTTTTCACTCCTATGACAGGTGGCTCCACATACACAGGTGTGCTGGGGATTGTGGAGCAGTCTATCAGCCTGTCAGCTGGTGTAGTCGTCCCACTAATAGACTGCCAGGTCTCCTTTGTTATTCTGGAAACCTCTCTTTATATTTTCCCCTTTTTTTCCCCCTCTATTTTTTTTGATTTTGAAGGATTTTGCTCCTATTGTGAACGAAACTGTTGAAAGTTAAGTTTCATTATTAATTCTTCATCAAGTCTATATGGGCAGTCCAGTGTGCTTTAAAATATCTGTGCCTCCTCATAAAATACCCCACAACTCCTGCTTGAACATATGCGATGCCCTACACATGCTGAAAACCCCAGTAACCTCTTGGCTTGCTTGGTGGCATGAATTTTCTCATTGCAGTTTTGGACAATAAAGGTTCATCATTTCTCTGGAATTTTAAAGATTGTTCAGAGACAACACCCTAGTTTTCCAAAGGAAATCACAAGAACAAAAGAAAATG
This sequence comes from Mohoua ochrocephala, assembly GCA_013398855.1. Taxonomy (NCBI): domain Eukaryota; kingdom Metazoa; phylum Chordata; class Aves; order Passeriformes; family Acanthizidae; genus Mohoua; species Mohoua ochrocephala. The sequence continues at coordinate 449,329 of VZTA01000364.1, read as the reverse complement.
TTAAAGACAGAGCAAAAAGCCTATATGTTTTTGTTTTGTGCTGCTCTCTGGAGATATGCTTTAGCTGCAGGGATTGCATACAGAAAACCTGCATGGGTAAGTTCAGTATATCACCTCAGCCTGGCTTATTTTTACTTGCCGCAACCATGCCAATGACTTGATAAAAACACACATTGTATTCCAGGGCAGCCTAAGAAAATTAGGCCTGAGCTGACAATTAACAGCATAACACGAGAGCAGAGATGTGTCCTCAGCCAAGTCCCTGGTCCAGAATTCCTAAAATCATTTACTCTTTAAAACACTGAAAAGTGAAAGTATGATTAATCTAAAAATTAGTCTAACCTCAACTGAGCTTGTTTATCTTTTGCCCCTCTGATGCAGTAAGATTTAAGTTACTCTCATAGTTTAGCTTATAAGACAACTCCATGACATTAGTTTGTCCATCAGTAGTTCTGTTAGAGTTAACACAGTGCTCCAATATCACTGCAAGGGAAAAAAACCAGCGAGTGCTCAGAGCAAAAAACCAAAGCCGATTAGCTCCATGGAGACTTGTTTCTACATCAGACTGCATGGCTTATTGCTTCTGAAAAAGACTGCAGTGTCAGGCACGCCAGGCTGGTGACACTGAAATTACACAGACACACACACAAAAATCAATTTGTGAGGAAAACCAGCTGAAGACTGTGTGTGAAATCTGCCCAAAACATGGTGGGGGGAAGTGGAGGGGGGCATTTATATCGCTATGTACTTAACCCTGGTCTCAGGTCTTCTCAATGCTGACAAAGGTGGACACTTTTTGGTACCTGTATCTCTGATCACTGTATTCAAGCAGCTCCCTCTTAAGGTCCTGACTTTATAAACTTTCCCTGTTCAGCAGACACTTAAGTATCTCTCTCAACCTGTTCAAGTGGCGCATAAGCAGGTTCCAAAGTGCTTTGATGAATAGCATGGATCAAAGTATGTGCTTAAATGTTTTGCTAAATAATTAAAAATTGGCTTGAGAGCTGGCATAAAGGCACTCACTGAAAATTACCAAGCTTTATGAAAATTAAATGAAGCAATTAAGCTTAGCTTTCCTATCTATACTTCCAGAAAGGCCTATTAAGCCTAGCACACAAGCTCTGGTTGTTGGAAGTGTCAGGATCAGTAAGTCTAGGCTTAGTTACAACAATATTGCCTTTTCATAGAAAGGCCTTGATGTGGACAAGGTGCTTTGTGTATCTCTTACCTCGAGGTAAACCCTGAAGGAAGGCTTTCGACAAACAGCCTAACAACATAAAATAAAAATTATTTATACCTTCATCTTCCTTAGGATTGCATCTTGCAATAGGTGACTCCAGCTACAAAAATTATAGACTCTTGTGGAGGCAAGGCTGGCATCCCTACTTTCATTGCACCCATTCCCTTTTGCACGCCTTCTTCAGAGTCTCTGAGAATTTCACTCTGCCTGACCCTTCCTACACTTGTGTTAATCCCCAAACTGTAATCTTTCTAAACTTGAACAAAACCGGTTTATCTACGTCAGACTTGTTATTCAGACAGCAAAACTAAAACCAAAAACAGATGAATAAGCAAAGTCTACAGGGACAGGAGACAAGTCTGTTCTCCATGCAAGGGCCTGCTAAGCATTACACTGCTTAAAAAGATCTGCAGAAACATTTGAATTCCAGAAAAAAGTTGCCAGCTGAACTGAGAGTTCATATTAACTCGCAAAAAGCTGAATTCATCTTGTGAATCTTATTTCAGTCTGTTTTGCCCAGTTGTCCTTTACCATCAGCACTAAGCCCCAGAAAAGTTCATGTTTTCCTTGTGCAAAACCACATCAAAATCATATGGTAACAGACTCCTTCATACTGAAAAAGGAAAACCATACATGGAAGAGACAAAGATTAGAAAAGCGTTAAGAAATTTTCACGGTATCCCTCGAGGTGAATTAACACCACGTTTGCACTTAAACATAAAAGAAAAATGTAATAAACAATGCATGGGCAGAGTCCTACCACACTATGCAGTTCTGATGCGGAGTCTGAAAAGACGTGTTACAAGCAGATGTCCTATAAACTCTTGCACCAGCACCAATCCTGAGAGCTGTTGCACTGGGCACCTCATCCCAGCCCTGGCTCTACTGCCCAAAGGTGGCCTCTGAGCACCTGCAATCCAGCATGGCCACAAGACAATGCTGAGGCTGTTTCTTCTCTCACCACCAAGGGAAATTTCCATTCCTGCAAGGAATCTGTTCTGCCTCTGGCATTCCTGCTTTCAGCCAGTTTAACTCCTTCTTGTAGTTGGGCCTTCTTGCCCTGTGTGCCAGATCATTCCTCAGACAAGTTACCACTGCCAATTATAATCTCCCCTTCACTGGAAATAGATGCCAGCAGATAAGGCTTGCCCAAAATTGTACACCCAATTAGAAGCAAGATTAAGAGTGATACCAAGATCTCATCACTGCTAGAATGTCATCTGCTAGACTAAGTGCTAATGACCGCAGGACAGCTCTCACTTGGAAAGGACATGCACCTTGTTAAGACAGCTATTCATTGTATTACTATTTAAAGAAGATGGAGAAAAAGTACATGGAAATATAGAGAAATTGAAGTTATGAACAGAGCAGCATAGAAAAGTCAGGAAAAAGTTTCATCATCGTATAGGACGACACACGAAAGCTGAGGTTAAAATCAAGGCTAGAATATGCTGGCCTAAGTTATCACAAAGACATTCAGAGCGAATCTAATGCTCTGAAGTCTATGGAGTTTGCATGAAATGTCCTCTGCAGTTCAGGTTTAAAGAATCACAGTTTCTTTAAAGTGAGAGAGTATAGACAAGCATTCAAATGACTGCTGCTGAGGTCCTGAAATTCAACTTTCAGAACCACACAGTCTTGTAAAATACATAACTAAAATTTACCTTCTCAACCTGTCTGGAGTCAGATCTCCAATTGCTTTTGCCAACAGGGAGTCTGGCCTCTTGAAGCAATGCACATCCATATCTGCCAACCCACACCCATGAGGTGATGAACTCGACCCCACAAACTTGTTTCTTTCTCTCTCTCTATTTTTTTTATTTTTAACAAAATGCTCCTGTGAACAATAAATATTTAATTTTCGGAATTAAAAATGGGCTTTGGGTTTAGTAGATGGCCTCAGTCTAGTTACAGTATCAGCAGTTTTTCCTCTCTAGGGAGTAATTAAGGGAAAGCTCTGACCACAATGCTAAACTGTGATAATGACAGAATTTAAAATCATTTTCATACCACATGCTGCATTGCAGTTCATTTCCATATGCTTTGCCTTCAACGAAGGTGTCAAGCATATAAAGTCTCCTGGGCAAAAGGATGACCCAAGTCCCAGTGCCTGGAAGGAAGCTCAGGGGAAAGACACACATTGTCATACTGTATGTGATAAGGTCTCCACATTATGAAGTTGGCAGGTGGGAAGTAAAAAGGCCCTGGAGATTTTGACTATATTTGTCTCTGTCACAGAGTTAGCACCTGAGATGTGTGATGTTTTGTTGGAGATTCACCTGGGCTATAAATTATTTGTTAATAGCGGACATTAAGTACACAGCTACTGCACTCACCCTGCTGAATAGTTATGGTGAAGCAAAATTTCACGGTCCACACTCTGCAACACATTGTAGCTGAGACTATCCCCTCACTGCAATGCCAAATAGAGAAAAAAATAGCATTATAGCCACCTTACTTAATAGGTCACTGTTAACTTGGGTGCAGCACTGCCTTGAGAGTTACGTTGACTCTAATTCCAGCTCTGCCTTTTTCAGCAGAAATGAAAAGACCCTTAGGGGAAGGTCATTTGCCAGACATCCCATCTTGGGCTGGGAAACAAAACTATTCACAAGACAAATGGGGGCACTAAGAGCAGCCACGACATCATATTTATATCTGAAAATGATACAACTGAGGAAATACTCTAGGAGGAAAAAAAACAACAACAAAACAAATTTTAAAAAAACCACCAAAAAACCAAACAAACAAAACAAAAAACAAACAACAACAACAACAAAAAAAACCAACAAAACAAAAAGACCAACCAAGCAACCAGCTTCTCAGAGGCAGCAAATAGCTTTGTATAATTCATTCAAGTTTTGTCTCTTATTTTGATCACCTTCAAGTTCACTAAAATCAGACCCTGCTATGTAAGGTGGTAGATGAATAAATATTTATCACACGCAACTGGTGATCATACTTGGGAGATCTTCCTAGAGGAGGTAATAGAATAAGAGCAGGGAAGGAGGTTGACAAGAGAACTGGGAATCAGAAACATGGTGAGTATGGTGCATGGAAGTAGCAAGGGAGGGACGCACCTTACAAGAGGGAGGAGTGGAGAGAAGTGGGAGCAGGAACTTGGTAAAGGGCATGGGCAACAACACGTGGATTATCAGAAGTGAAACCTCTAGGCTCATAGGAGGAAGGCAAGATTAAAAATAAGGGTATTAAGCAGAGAAAACCACCCACTGAAGAGTTGAAAATGGAACCTCTGTATAGAGCTAGGCAAAAAGGATTCTGAGGTGCACCAAAGGAAGTGTGACCAGCAGGTGAAAGGTGATTTTCACCTTCTACTTCACTCTCATGAGATGCCACCTGGAGTGCTGCATCCAGCTCTGGGGCCCTCAATGTAAGACAAACATGGACTCATTGAAGCAAGTGCAGAGGAAGCCATAAAGATGATCAGAAGGATGAAACACCTCTTCCGTGAAAACAGGCTGAGAGAGCTGGGGTTGTTCAGCCTGGAGAAGAAAAGGCTGCAGGGAGCACATTCCAGTACCTAACAGGGGCCTATGAGAAGGCTAGAGAGGGACATTTAACAAGGGCTTACAGTGACAGGACAAGGAGAATGGCTTTAAACTGAAAGAAAGTATGTTTAGGTAAGACATTAGGAATAAATTCTTTCCTGAGAGAATGGTGAAGCATTGGAAGAGGTTGCCTAAAGTAGTTGTGCACGCCCCATCCCTGGAGGCATTCAAGGCTAGGTTGGATGGAGTTTTGAGTGCCTTCCACTGCTCTAGTGTGGGAGAAGTTGTCCCTGCCCAGAACAAGGGGTTGGAGCTAGATGATCTTGAAGGTTCCTTCCAACACAAATAAAAAGAAATAGAATAAGAATAAAATGGACTCAGACAACCCAGAAGCACAAGGGACTGTGGAGCTATTGTCTAGAGAAAATGAGCAGAAGGGCAGATGACACATTCCTCCTCAGCCTGGATCAGAGAAGGGGAGTCCTGAGGCTCATCACTCTAAGTCACCCACAGATCTCCACAACACGGAAACTCTTACTTTCCCCTTTTGGGTGCTCATTCACACAGGGAACAAAGATGCACCACCTTTGTCCAGGCTTTGGAGCCATCATCCTGAAGAGCCTATTTCTCTTGATGGTTTTTACAGCTGTCTGTATGATGGTATAGTGCAAAAACAAAACGAGAGAAGAGAATGGATTGCTGTTCTAAGCAGCTTAAAAACACATCTTAAGTAACAAGGTGTCTACTAAAATAGCATTATTGAGGTTAAAAAGGTCAGTCCTCTTAACTTAGAAAATCCGTCATTTTGGTAATTTCCAATTCTGAAATGTTCCATTCTGAAATGTTCCAATTCTGAATTCCTGTTTTGATGTGCCATTATGGTAGCATTATCTGTGTATGGTATCTGTGCATGTTGCTCCTGTGAAATCATATTTCATTCTACTTTACGCCTCCTATGGCGGGAAGAAATTTGGGGAAAAAAAACCAAAACAAAACAAAACAGCAACATTTTGAAGAATAATGCTGATGTATATGTATCCCAAAAGTAGGAAGTTTTGAATATACCCACTTTAAATCGGAAAATAAGTCATTCAGTTATACAGGCTCGGAACATTTGTTTCCAGGACAAACCTAGAAAGATACCGTACTTTTTCACCTTGGTGAAAACTTGTATCTCACTAATTCTTTGAGGTTCCTCCATTTCATCTCAAATCATTCATCTCTAAACACAGCAAACACAGCAAAACCTGTCACAAAGGCTTGAAAACTTATTTCCTTTGGGTTTTTGTTTGCTTAACATGGTCTGTCAAGGAATCAATACCTATTCTCATATGCACACAAAGACAAGTAATCTTAAGCATGCATATGAATAAAAGACAAGCAATAGATTTTATGCAATTGGGACACTGCGTAATCTAAGTTTGTAAACCCCTTTAAAGACCTTTATAGAACTAATTATAAAGGCAGAAAAAGATCTATCTCAATTAGGACCGTACTTGCTTATGCGATGTTTTGGTGCAAGTATGATGACAAGGTAAATTTTAAATTCTGTGTGGAACGAATATATCAGAAAGGAAATAAAATGTTCTGTGTGCAACACTTCAGGAAAGGCCTGGCCACTCACGGCTGACAAAGTGGTTGACAATTTTTCAAATCCTCTATTTTCTTCTGTTATCCAGAAGGATAGATTAAAATTCCCAGTAGCCTTCTGAAGACATCTCACTGACTACAAGAATTCTGATAATATAGTCAGGAAGTGGAAACAACAGTATGTGATTCGTCACTACCACTAAATGAGAGATCAAATTTCAATAACTACATTTCAAATACTTACAATCAGCATTACAGCAAAAGACTTCAAACACTCCCCTTCAAAACAAAAAAAAAGAGCACTTCTGTGAGTGTAAAGGTTACATTTATTGAGCATATTTTTGCATGCTATTATTCACCAAGACCTGCCTTATTTAGTAGAAATGATCCATTTGTATCTTCTTTATAAATTTTGCATTGAAGTCCAAGTTCATGCACATTATGATAACTAATATCTTCTTTCTACTCCTGGAAGAGAGGCCCCATAATTATATCATTAGCACAGTGAGCAGAGTTCCATTTTTCTCCGAGAGCAATACTGCATACATAAGAGCAAAGTCTGGCTTTGCTTCCAGAATCTCAAGAGTGTCTCTGGACGAGAACGACTTCTCACTACACAAATGTGAGAGAGGCAAAGATTATACAGAGATGGTGTGAGCTACACTGAGGTTAGGCTAAATGATTTCCTGCCAACAGAGTAGACAAACAAACAGGAACGAACGGTGAGAATTTTCATCAATAGACTTCGTTGGCTTAACAGGATTTAGATGTTCTATACATATAAATTATACCCATTTATTCATGGAGTGTTACCGGTCAACAATTGCATGAATATTCTCAGCAGAGCCGGGGCCTTCTGCCTGTCTTGCTATAATAAATGTGGAGCTTTTGAAATGGTTGGATAAGAAATGAAACAAACAATGAATTATTTCTCTCTTGGGGACCAAGATAAACTCTTGTTTCATTTTGATCTTAACACACAGGGGTGACCCATGTGAATCAAAACAAGGGGAAAAGTTTGCATGAACTGGAGAAACAAGAAGTGCTGATGGTTTGCGTAAGTTTTAGCCTCCTTTTTTTGCTGTGCTCCTTGATAACAAATTGTGATCTGGGGACAGCTTCTGCAGTGGATCAGTGGTTTTGACTGTGAATTACTCTGGTGACCCCCAGGTCAGTAAAAAGCCTTTGTTCTCCATTAGGAGTGTTTTACTGAGACATTCAGCACATTTCCAGCAATAAGTAAACAAACCTATAATTCAACTCCCTTCACCTATAGATCATGAAGAGCCACTGACCAGGATAAAAGGCATCAGACTGGCATTTTAGGTTGTGCCCCGATGCAACCAGCCCCTGAAGTGACAGACACCTGAACCAGATGCCACGTAGGCAGCACACAGTGGTATACCACAATTATCAATCAAGGAGGAGACAGAGAGCTAGAGACATGAATGAAAAGATCTAAGTGCACTTAAACATCGCCAGAAGAATAAAAGGGGAGTGCAGCAGCCAGTTCTCCCAAACTGCCAGTATTTTCATTATTTTACTTGGAAGCAGTGGATTCTGCTGCCAGAGTTTTGATCCGACCTGTTTTCTTGTTTAAAGGAGTGGGAAAGTTATACCGAGTTTATTGTAGCATAGCACAGAAAGTTAATTTATGGCAAATGGGCTCAGCAAATGCCTGCAATCAATGGCTTGAGTACGGCTCCATGTATTTTCCCTCATCAAGGGTGAGTCCCAGAGCCCGGGTGAATATTTATGTTTGGCAAATACTTCATTTAGCAATGACAACATTAAAGCATGTCCTTTTTATTATTCCCTTGCCTCCACGGTCTCTCCTTTCCCATAACTCATTTAAAAAATAAAAAACAATCAAAGCCACCAACACATTTCCACACAAAATTTTCCAAGAGTCCAGACTCTGAATGAAGGTCATCTTTCACATTTCCAAGGTTTCAAAGCAAACGTGCAATCTATACAGTTCTTTTATACCAGAAAAACTTACACTCACTGAAGTCTGAGCCACATAGCACCTTTCTGTCGATACTGCACGTGCCTTTCGGATACATCACAGCTGTCAAACTAGAAATGTATGGCTTGAACCTTGCTGCTCTTTGTGCCAGGTGAGGTTTTTTAGCCTGTGTCCTGCTGAAACTCAGTCTTCTAGTCCCTAGAATTCTCAAAACTATCATCAATAACTTGAAATTTAGCTTGGAAGGCCTATTTTAACTGAACTCCTCATAAGAGTTCAAAGCTTTTAATTAAGAAAAAGATAAACAGCTTTTAAGAGTCTGTAAGATGGCAAGTGTGTAGGAACCATTTCCACAGACTTCATAATCTAATGTTAAGTTAGAGAAACTGCTTTGAAACCATAGTTTGAAACTGCTGCTTGAAAGCCATGGTCATTCCTTCTAATTTTTAATATTTAGGAAATATAAGCAAAAACCAGTGCAAGCCAATGCAAGTGATGAGCCTACCGAATTTTTAAAGCATTATGCATAGCTTTATATGATAAGGCCACCCACTCACCAGCTGCAGCTGAACAAGCCATGTGCTACCAGAGACAAATAGATTTACAATAAGATACAAGTATGTAATCCAATAGGAAATAACTACACCAAAATCTTAAACCAAAAAGTTTCATAAGTTTTAAAACAAAGTTAGGATGGGGAACTATTTTACCCATCCTCTTCTTGGGATGCAGAGTCACATTGAGCCTTACTCTTGCAGAGAGGCTGCCCTTTGAATAGAAAGCCATTTGTCAGCAGCTGAGGCTTCACAGCATTACTATCTAGGGTTTGGCATGCCAGTATCCTGACAACTGAGGCATCAGAGGCACTGGGAAGCAGCAGGAATGCTGATTATGGCACAACTGCATACGGAAAAAGGGTAAGAATTCCAGCCCACGGAGAATTTTTATGGAAGCTGTATTCTCCTGGACCAACCTTTTATTGATGATGTGGCCACAGGGGCTCATTAGGCCTCTGTAAACGACAAGGATTTTATATATAGCCCAAACAACAGGTAAATTGTAGCATTTACCTTTGTATCGGGAAACTGGAATCAATTCCACCAGTCACTGAAAACTCAGGCTGCAAACCTGTTCCTTGACCTCTGTTCCTTTGACCACAGCCTTGCCTCTTTCTCTGGCAACTTTCCATTCAGCCTAAGTGCCATTCATTACATAAACCTAAAATTCAGCATCTCGACCAAGAAGTGAGGCTTTTAGATTTTAACCATGGTTTGCAATATTTAACTACCTATTTTCTGGCAGTAACTGGCTGCAACTGTCACTGCTAAGTTAAAGCTCATTTATAAATCAGCTGAATAAGGGAATAATTAACAAAACAGTAATGAAACTATGATGTCATGTTACTGGTGAAGGAACATGGAGAATTTCATAATGAGTCATAATGGGAACATTATTCAGTATGGGAATTCTCCCCCGTTTAAGAGGCATGTCCCATTAAGAGATAGACGATTTATTCAGATTTTGATTGCCTTCTAACCTATGACTTTTGTCTTGTCATATCAAGCACACTGTCTGATTACAGGGAGGAACCAGAAGAGTTAATTGAACAGCCAGGTGATAAAGACTAATAAATCCCTGGATTTCTACCTGGTGAGTACATTTTAATAGGTAAGGGGAAGTAAGCAAAAGCCAGGCAGGGTGACTCATCAGTTCTAGCAATGCAAGAAAATTAGATTTTAAGTGGAAAAAGATGTTTCCAAGGAAACTGCATGATCTGCTTGTGGAACATCAAACAAGAGCAATTTCCTAACAACAGCCATGGCTAAATTGATCTACTGCACCTCAAACAGCTTTATCAGTGAGAGAGAGATTGAGTCCCTTTTATATTTTCTTAGTTACCATCATCAATTTGTCTATTATTTGACTCCTTCAGCTGTTACCTTTCTGACCCTCCACAAGTACAAGTATGATATTTGCCATTATCTAATTGGAAAGCACGTTTTGCTTTCCGTCATCTTTTCTGTCTCTCTCTTTCGCAGCAAGCTCTGGATTCCGCTATTGCTGCTGCCACAGAGCCAGAAAGATGTGAGCACATACCACGGTATGCAGCGGGCATGAGCTCAAGCAAGGGTTCTGTTTGAAACCCTCCACTCTGCAGCAATGAAAAGTGAGCTGCAACATAAGCAACCTCCTGGGCTCCCTGCTCTGAGACGTTCAATCTACAGTACATTCAGCCCACCTATACAATTTACACTGGATCAAAATCAATGTCTTTCCCTTTATAGAACACTGTCTACATTTTCATCTCAATAAATTAAAACCCTTACGTTTCTGTGAAAGCATATGACACTTTGCATTATGCACAAAAGATATCAAGTATTTTAGATGCTTGGGAGGAGAACATTTGTTCTCCTCGATCATTTCCAATGCAGATTGTTCAATATGCATAAGTTATAGCTGATGCAATGCAGAGACTGTCTTCAGAGCATGACCGTGGATTTCTGAGCATAAATCAGTGCATGTGCTGTGTGCAGTCAGACAGGGAATTCTAGAACCAGGCGGCTCCTCAGCGCTCGCGCTACGCACACAGCTGGCCTGTGTCCTGCGACACCGAGCAGCAAAGGCACATCTGTGCAGCAAAGATGCCCTCAGAGCACTTGGTTCTCTGGACGTGCCCCTGTGCGTTTAATATGCACGTGCACACTGAATCCCAGGTATCACAAAGCAAGCAAATTTACTCTAGGTGAACACATAGAGGTGCATCCTATCCTAACGCCAAGGCATTCAAATGCCTCCTAGACAAAATTTCCTGGCAGAACAGTAAGATGTGTCTGAGGAAACCCAAGTGCCTGGTAGCTCTAATCCTGGCCACTCTTGAGCTATCACAATGGATGAAGACAACTGCCAAAATTAAGAGCCAAAATTTAAGTAGGCTGCCAAATTCAGCATTACTGAAACATTTTCAAGCATACTGATTGCACAGAGAGCTGCAAATGGAGAAAAATACATAAGACCAAATCCATTCACGCTTACAAATTTGTCTCTGTGCAGCTTGTGAGGAAATAAGAAACAGAAATGTTACAGGTCTCTTCCATACCAGTTGCTCTCACTAAAATGAACAAAGTGTTCTACCTACTATAAGCCCATGTAACCAAGGTTTTATTATTACTACTGCTACTAATTTGGAGATTCTTAAGCAGGCAGAAATTATGAAATCCCAAATTCAGGAAGTCTGTTCGAGCATTTGTACTGCCTAAAATAGAGCAACATGTTCTAGAAAACTTGAGTTCTGTGTCTGAATTCCATGGCCAATGGAAGCTGTCCTTCAATGCGAATTTCTCCGCTACCAGCTGTGCATCAGCAAGTCACACATAGAACAGAAAACCATGTGAAAGCCAGATAAAGTGAGAGAAGAGACTTTGTGTTATGGATTTGTGGCTTCAGAGTACCGTAAAGAGATGGCATGGGGAGAGTTATCCCACTGTAACAGGTTCTTTGGATTTGCAGCAATGATTTTATTGTCACCAAAACAAAGCTGGAAAGTCTATCTCTTTTCCAGCCTACTAAGCAGAACAAAATTCCCCAGATCTTGGTGAAGCCAATGGCAAACTGTTTCATATCAAGAATTACACACTCCCTACCACCATCACCTCTCCCACAAAGCTCACATAAAGTTTTCTCAACAAAACTCTTATTCCTGCAGTGTTTTCCCCAACCTCCACCTTTGCAATGATAAAAAAAACCACCTTTTTTCCCTTCCTCTCACAGTTTACAGCTTCGTTCTCAGCTTAGGACATATTTAGGATTAATGCTTTTATTTTAAAGGAGTAAGATTAAGTATTTTTAGCCCCTGTGAAACAAGATGATGTATGCTGCAATTGTCAAGTCCCTGTTAAATTGCATGTAGCACATTCTGTAGCTCATAAATATTTAAGATGACTAAATAATTATCCTAGACTCCTCAACTTGCTTTTCCTTATTAGTTCCATGGGGAACAAGGAAAGCATTTGTTCTTCTTCAGCCATACAGACAATCACTATATTGCAAAACATCCTCTTTCTTTTGTTGGTGATGCTGCTACTGATTCTCTCCTATCGTGGTGTGAGGGAATTAGCCTCTTTCAGAGGGCAGAGGAGCCCCCACTTCCTCACCAGATCAATCCAGCAAGCTTGGCAACTTTTCCAAAACATCTCTGTCAAAGCAAACCCCATCTCTCTTAATTCCACCCTTAGCCTCCTGTTTCCGGTAGCAGAGGGCAAGAGCACCCTGAATTATACCGGATTCAGAGCGTCAAGCAGGGAAGCGTGTCTTTGCTTGGAGCAGTTCAGTGGGGCTGCATGGATGCAGGTGTATCTATTTAAACCAGTAGCTGTGAAGAGGAGGATGAGCCAGCAGCCCTCTCACCATGGAAGAGCACTGAACAGAATTTTTCTGTTGCTTTACAGCTTATTCTCCTCTCTGCCTGTTTTCAATGCAGCCATATGGTAGCAAGCACATACTCGCAACCTAATAGCAGATGAAGAGCCTGCACACTCTCACAGGCAGCAGACCATGCCCCAGCAGTCGGAGTGGCAACACCCACCAGCAACGCCAAGGAAAAAGAGCTGCCTCCCAGATGGCTGGGATGCAGAGCTTTGTCTCAAAGCCTAAGCTTCTTGCTTCTGCAGCTGTCAGATCTGTCACCATGGTTCGCTACCCACTGCCACCACCCCCACCCCCTTCCACTCGGGTGCAGTGCAAGAGAAGCAGAGCAGGAGCACAACACCGACCTCCAGCGAGTGCCCTGCCTTCGGAATGCTCTTGTCGTGCTGTGCTGGGATTAATTTGCCTTGGAATGCCACTGTAAAAGAGGGTGCATGGCATCGAGTCAAAATAGACCAAGTAGTTGCTGTAATGTGCATTTGTGCTGAACAGAAATCTAACAATTGTCTAGAAAAAGCGTGATGGCAGAGATCTGCCACTGCTGTGTTAAGAATTCAGCTTAGACACAGTGCCTAGACACTGAGGAAGGTGAGATGTGCAAGAGCTGCAAACTTTTGAAGCGGTTTTCTCGCCTTATTTGCATTTTTCAGATTCTCCTTCATTTTTAAATGCAAAATAATGAAAACAATAACATAGTTGGGACAGAACTATGTGGGGGACCACTGAGAGGGTGAGTCTAAAGGAGTGAAATTAGCGTGCAGAAACCAAAGCATGTTACATACCTACAGGAATGATCTCATTCAGAAATAAATTGGCTTAAAGTTCACTGTGGCTTAATACTCCCTGGAAGATCATTATTTCCAGTGACTGGGAAAACCAACATGCAAATCAGCATATTTTAGGGTGCAGTTTGACAAGATTGCAAAGCCTGTATAGTTTTACTGCTACCAAAAAAGGTACAGGAGCAAGGAGCTCTGTCCCTTTCTCCTCTGTCACACTTTGCTTCCCTTCCTTTGCTCTACACTTCTGTGACCTCGATGGGCCTGTTCAATTAGCTAATCGAGCAGGAAAATAACAAGCAAAAAAAAAAAAAAAGTGATAAGATGCAATAACTTGAAACTAATTTTGTAGTCAACATGGGGAGTTTTATATCAGGTCCTTATATTATGAACTTTTGCTAGGATAGGTTTATGAGCTAAAAGCCTGCAGGGAAAAAAAAAAAAACCCTAGGGAGGAAACAAAAAACTAAAACCAACCCCTACATGCCCACAAGTAACACAATACCTGCAAAATGTTAGGATTTAATTAAGCTACATCAGTCAGAAATGCCATACAGTCATGCTAGAACAGTCTGCATCCCTTTGTCTGGGTGGTAGCACTGCAAGGAGAATTCTGCCAATGTGGTTGTAATGGTGGGAGCAGCTAAAGACAAGCCTTTGCCATCCTATCTCGCTGTTAACTCCCCAGAGAATAAATAAGTCCGAAAAACCAACTGACCAACCAACCAACCACTCCACAGAAACAAAGCAGCAAAAAAACAGAGGGGAAAAAAAATTCCTCACAGATAATTCAAGTTGGCATGCTAGGTTGAGTATAAAATACATGACACACACTATTCAAAAAGTTCTGGAACTAAGGAAAAACAAGTTCAAAGTAGTGTCTAAAATTAATCCAATAAAAAACACTCCCTTTACAGCTGTTGCTAAAAAATGGGAGGAAAGCAACAACAGTAAGAAGGAAATCATTTGACAATGAATGAGGATTTACAGTGACACTATTCAGATATATTCTGATGAAAGGGAGTGTAATTACTGGTACAGATGCCATACAGAGGGCAAATATTTCACATTCTCCTCATCAGTATTGCTGTCCTTGTGCTCAGATTAAACGAGCCAGGCCAGATCAATAGGCAAAGTTTGAGACTGCAGTATGTAGTGCATAGAGCAAAGAATTGCAGGGAGGGGAGATTTTTGACAGTGCCTACTTTGAAAATGTCAGACTTCTACATCCTGCCTTTTGTTCTGAATCTAGCATAGATTGAAGAAAATGAGCAAAGCTTAATCTAGATAAATGTGAGACTGTGGATTTGATTCAATCAAATCATCTGTACAAAAGCAAAAATAGTTTTCTATACAACAGTATTACCTCTGCTTAGGAAAGCTCTTGAGACTGTAAACCGTTGGAAGCTGAGAAATTACCCGGGGAAAAGAGGTGAGGAGGAACAACCATTACTGAATGCTTGCTTTTGTGCGCGTGATTTTACTGAGGCACTGTTACTGACCACTACTGGAGACAGGATCATGGGCTGGAGGGACACGTTGCCTGACCTCGGCACAGCTATTCTCAATTTCTCCATGTTGTAGCTGCCTCCGTCATTGTGCTAGGGAAACAGAAGTGGTGGAAGTCTCTTTAGAACATGGGACAGAAGAAGCGTTTCCATAAGCCAAGGCTTCGTTTTACACAGACGTGTCAATCACATAATCCCTTGAGGAACATCTAGGCTGACTTCGTGTCTTTGGGTTGCCAGCGACGCTTTTTCAAAGCAAACAAACCATTGATGATGGAGATTTTGATCAAGTCGTTCTGTTTGACTATAAAATGTACTTTCATGCAGAACACTGTCTTGAAAGATTGCGCCAGGGGTCACAAATGACATAAACTGAAGATTTGTTGCTGCCAGCTTGGAATTGTTTATGCTGCAGAGCACTTACTGTTGATAATAAAGGGACAAATTAAAACAGATTTTTGTCAGCAGTTCTGTGTCAAGGGAGACGGTTTCAGCTCAGACCCTGCGGAAGTCCAGTTCCATTAATTATTTTCATCAAGGAGTTAGGTCAGCACACACAAAACATACAGATGACATCAAGCTGGAATGGTTTGCTCTTACAGTAAAAGAAAGAAAAAATAATCCCATGTCACCAATGAAAAAAATGTGTAAAGACAAATGCAAAGTACTGCATTTATTAAGGCTAAATCAAGTGCAAAACTGAGAAATGGGTGTAGGCAACTCTTCCGAAGAAAGGGATTTGACGTTTTAGAGGAACACAGACCATTGACTCATTTCTAGGATGATACATAAAGGCAGCTATCACTTTGAGATGCATTAACAGAAACACCCTATGCAAGAAAAGGATGACAATTATTTATTCTGTTCAATACTGTTGAGATTTCAGTTGCAATGCTGCATTCAGATTTGAGAAGGATGAAGCCAAATGAGAGAGCAGAGGGGAGCTACATGAAATAAAAGATCTGTGGGGGAAAAAAAGGAAACTAAAGAGGATCACAGGAGAAGAGATATGATGACAGAATGTAAAGGGTTGCTTTGAAGAGAAAGGTAACCAGTCATACCCATGTCTAGTGGGGAGACAGGACAATAAAAGATTAGCTAAATTTCAAGCAGATAAGGTTTAGGTTAGCTACTGGAAAAAGCTTTTTAACTGCGAGGATTACAAAGGATTAAAAAAGATACTCAGGGCTCTACAAATTTTTACCTACAGGGATTTTGGGAATAGATTTAACAAGCCTTTGCCAAGGTGGTATCAATTCTAAACACAACTGGTAGTTCCAGAACTTACAGAAGATTCCAGAAATCTCACATGGCCAGAAATCTTTAAATACCATGTTTTCCCTGCTGGGTTGATGGAAAAATCTGTATTTAGACACTTGGGATTTTTAAGTAGAAAATGAACTAATAAAGCAAGCTTCAAATGTACATAGGAAAAATGTCACTCATTCACAAGAACAATTTCAAAAAAGATGCTGAGAAATATAAACATAAATGTGAAGCACATTATTTATGACAATCTAATTCAGTCTCCTGTGGATGATATGAGTCATCTGAGTGGGCTTGGGGAGTAATTTTAGGTAAACTCACAGCAATTTATTCTGCAAAATAATGTTCATCAATATAATATTTACGGCTAGGTAAAAAGAGAGATGATATCTTGCCCTTTCATTTCTGATACTGGATAGCTATATAAGCAGAATTACATTTTAAATACCAAGCATAAAAAGACATTTGGTATTAACAACTTATAGGAAAACTCAAGGCTTGCTAGTGAATGAAAAAGAGGCTACAGTGACAGTTTCCTTTCTTCAGTCAGTAGCCAGGGAAGTTCTGCTCAACCAAGCACCAAATTCCCTTTCCAAAATTCAAACTTATCCAGACAATGCAAAGCGAGTGCTTCCACTCGAAATTGGTTATAAAATGAGATATCATTCTTAGATTCCCTACTCTCCCTTTCAGGAGAGTCTGCTTGCATGTAGGTTTGCATTTTTTAATCCCACAAGGTTAGAAAGAATCTCGGATCCCACGGTCAACTCGGCCTCAATCATACTTCTCGTTTTTCTAGGAGCCCTAGAACATAGTTGAAATACAAACTGAAAACTCTATTTCTGGCATTCAGAAGTCAAGCCAAGTGGTTATATAAGCCCATGTATTGCTATCCTCTAATTCAAGTCTTTGTTTCACACAGAACTAATTATTAGGAAAGAAGATAGACATAGGGAGGGGGAAATGCTCATTGCCACATCCTCTAGATTAATTACCAGATAGCTTCAGCTATGTCTGAAGCAAGTGGAGAAATGTCAATCCATTCTCAGGAAGGCCAAAGTAATGTTCTTTGGAAAACAACAAAACTTAATGGTCTCTTCAGCACATGCATATACACGAGTAATCAGAAGTCACTTATGACGCTCAGGTGAGCAAATTCATCTCCATCAGTAAACAAAAAAAGAAGGTTTTCCAAAATAAAAATAATAAATTTTTTTAAAAATCGCATTTTTCTGTATTCCTGTCAAAGAGTTTCCCTAGTGACTGCATGCACAGTCTTGAGATTGTCCCAAGGCATTCCAAGTGAATCATTTATAATAAGAAGGGTTAGAAATGTGCATATTCAAAAATAACCACAAGCTGTGTATTTGTTTAGAACTATGTCCCCCTTGTGGATGAGTCAGGGGAATACAGACATGGATCAAAGGCAAAAAAAGGGGTTTTTTAAACATCACGTAAAGGCTGGTTCCTGCCACATAGAAGTCTCTCTGCAAATTCATAGCAACTTGTGTAGTGGGGAATTCAAGCTCCATTCTACTTTGAAAGAAGTGTCGAGTTCTCAAAATTGTATTTTGCTCTAGTGTGGAAAGAAATTATTCTTCTTAAAATAAAAAAAGAATATATGATCAATAGTAATAATAAAGACAAGGTACACTCACACCAGGGATTCTGCCAGTCACATATAATAGAATTTGAGATGGGGTCCCCAAGAGCCACAGGCAAATAGAATCACTTCCTTCTCTCAATATTAGGGTTTAATCACAGGGTTTAACCCCATGCTAACCTCTTCAGTTTTATTACCAGTTTCAGAGATATGATCCCATCCTATGACTTCAGTTCCTCCTGAGTGACATCAGAGAGATCAAAGTGTAATGCTTGAATTTCCCTGTGGTTTTTTACACATCAAATCTAAAGCAAGTAAGCCCCCATGGCATACATGAGACATACTCATGTGACAAGGAAAAGGAAAAAAGCAAACTTACCCTTTAAACATCCAAGCCCTCTGCCCATAGATAACCTCCTCTTCAGAAACTCTTCAGAAAGAGAACATTAATGAAGACAAACAGCAATAGATTTGTGAAATGCCGTCTCAATGCACCCTCAGGAAAATCCTCTCCCCACACTACTACCCCTCACCAAGTACAGACCTGTCACTTGGACCAAATTATGTCCCTGTTCACTGAAGAGAGGGAAATTTACCTCTTTGTAAAAACTACCTTGTAAACAACCTGATTTACCCAGCTGCATATTACATGAAGCAAGATAATAACCCAGTGTTTACACATTACTGCCCTTGATACAGCGCTCTGGAACAGCAGCAAAACAACATTGTGCATCTAGAAATGCCTGTGTTTAATAACTTTTGTATTTAATTTTTACAATTAGGTAGCACCATATAAGCAAGAGCACTCTTATCTTGATCAATGTTTTTATAAAAGTCATTTTGCACTTTTCAAACACCTTCTTCCCAAATAAATATTGATGATTGGACCAGTTTCGTGCTATGACATTCAATTTGAAAGAGCATGGTAGTATTTGTGCCTCCAAAAGCACTAGATTAGAAAAAAAAAATCATAAATATTTGGTGCCTGGTTAAGTACTTCTTGAATGAAAATAGATAGCAATAATGGATTATATAACTACAGTTATCAATTGCAAATAACATCACTGTATTTTTTTTTTTTAAATGAGAGATTTTATGGGCTTTTTCCTCTAGTTTTTCTATTTATACATTCTACTTTACACTACATTTTGATTTAACAGAAATATGTACAAACTACAGCACATCTAGAATAGAAATTCTAGAGAGGGACAGATTGCTATGAAGATGCTACCTGCATTTAGATCCCCCTGAAAAGGCTTGAAGAACACGTGCTTCTATACTGCATATTACTGTATATTACTGATCCACCTTTCCAGTGTTTATTAAGACTCTATGTGGAGCAAGAAATTATAAACTTATAAGAACTTATCATTTTAGCTTGTAAAATGGATCAGGAAACCTCCCCTGCTCAGCTATGCTGATGTATCAGCACAAATTCACGGATAGAGGCTCCAAGACCACGATCAGGCTTTAGGATGCAGACAAATAGAAAACACATGCACTTGTAGAGAGTTAGCAACCCTTGAGTGGGTCAGCAGCCACGAGCAGACAGCAAACATGGCCAAACGTCCCTGTCCTGGGGCCACTTCTGAGCAGCTGCATTGCTCTCTGCAAGGAGAATGTACCCGGGTGGAGGTCGGTCTCTTCTCCCAAGGAAGAGGAAAGAGGAGATGACCTCAGGTTGCACCAGAGGATGTTTAGATTGAATATTATGAAAAATTTCTTTGTGGAAAGGGTTGCCAAGCATTGAAACAGGCTGCCCAGAGAAGGGGTCAAGTTGCCATCCCTAGAGGTATTTGAAAGTCATATAGATGTAACAATTAGGGACGTGGTTTAGTGGTGGACACGGCAGTGCTGGGTTAACTGTTGGTCTTGATGATCTAAGAGATCTTCTCCAACCTAAAGGATTCTGTGATTTTATGCTTATCCTGCATTGTTTGAAACCAGTGACACTCCACCGTCATTATGTGCAGGGTGCAAGGTATACTATTTTCAGAAAGGTACAGAGGTGAAGTCTTTAACCCACCATACTGCATCTCTCAGACACTTTCTTTGTGCACAACCTTTTATTTGCTAAAACTGTTCCAAACTCAAGAAAAAAGAAGGTGAGCTTTTAAAACTTTTTGTATTCTATGTGTCTTTAGCTTATTAGAAAGGTTATTATTTCTAGATCTAATCCATAACTTCTCACTCTTTGGTTCAGTCAAATTCCAAATACACATAGAAAAGCAGAGAGAAAGAGATCTCTCATGATGATGACACTGCTGTTATTTATTTGACTGCTGCACCCCTTCACACAGCAGTGTGATACAAACTTCAACTACCTCCCTCGACTTCTTGGAAAAAAGAAAACAGCATTTCTAGCAGTTTCTATCAAAACTCCTTTATCCAACAACAAAACAGTTCCAGAATTCCCCTGTGAGCAGAAAGCTCTGCTTAGAATACCACCTTCCCTATCTTATGCTATTGCTATATAAATGCAAAATGCCATCTATTTGTGTACGTACCTACGTAGGTAGGAATATCTGAATATAGGGGAAGATGGCTATCATTTGGTTATTAGTAGGATTTTTGACACTTTCTCATATAACATTTTTATATTATGTGACTAAAACCAGAACAGGTTAAATGAAACTGTTATAACTATACACATATATAGCTATATGACAGAAAAGTGTGCTCTAAATAATTATCAGTGGCTCAGGGTTAAAACAAAGTATAGCAAGCTGAAACTCCACAAGATAGTAGTCTTCTTCCCATGCGACTGAAAATCACAACTAATCGAATTTATATGATGCAGTAAGAAGTATGCTCATTAAACATGCAAATGACAACAGTGTAGAGGTGACTTAAGCACGTTTGAACCAGTTACAGTTCAAAAATATCGGAAAGCTAGAATTTAAAAACAAAAGATACTAATCAATAAAGACATCTTCCTACAAAAACAAGCAAACTCTTCAAACATAAAAAGTGATTTATTAACTGTTTTGCAGAAGGCACAGAGAGGATGTCGGTGATTATGAATTACGAGCTGGGGTAAGGCAAGAATGTTGTGCTTTAAGAAAAAGACAAATATGATCTTGACATGCATAAATAAAACTATTGTTGGCAAGTCATACTCGGTAATCATCTTGCTTATGGTGCCGCTAGTAAGACCTCTATTACATGTCCCAGTTGGACAAAGTCCAGAATAGATCAATGAGAAAGAGGTCTACAAAATATGATCTATATGGAAAAAGGGAAGGAATAGTTATCTAATCTAGACAAGACAAGGCTGAAAAGTGGAATAATATAATAAGCACAGCAGAAAAGAATGAAAACAACTGGGGTAAGTGAAGAATTTAAATTACAGTAAAAGTAGAGGGAAGAAAAAAAAAGAAAAAAAACTTTGTAGCCGTAAGGGTGGTTACAGATTTTACAGATTGTTTAAGACTTTATGGAATCTCTAGCTGGAAAGATTTTGGTCTTTAAAAAAAGATCAGATAAAATTCATTCAGGAATGTTTTTTAATTGTCTTGGTGGACTTAGGGGTAAAAGGGATGAATCAGATGACCTTTTTAAGGTTCTTTCAGTCCTTTGATTCTCCTTACGTTGTTGTTTTGCTGCCTTTTGAATCTTAAGGTGAGTCAGAACTGGCAATTTCATGCACTACAGTTGGTACTGCAGCTAAAAATTCTAGTGGATAAGCAGTTGATTTTTCAGCACTTGTTACACAGACACATAGGAAAATGGTGCCTGTTGAACTTTTGGCTGCCTCCAAAGCCATCTCTTTACATCCACATTCCCTCATCATATCTTCCCAGAAAGAGTCATGCTGGGTTATGGTGCTGTGCACCATCACGATCTGTTTACTCTTTATAATTTCCAGTTAATTTCATCAGTTGCATGTCATTTGAAGTAGTACTTCGGTTTGCCCTTGAAGTGTTCTCTTCTCCTCAAATACGTGCTTTGTTCTTCAGTTTATCATATCATAGCTTCCTTAACATTCAGGTATTTTCCATTCAGCATGCATAACTGGCCCAAACAAATGAGTAACTACAAAGTTTTGCATCCTAGCAGAATAGAAAGGCATCATCTTCCTGTCAGTCTTGACTAAATGTAGGAATAGCACTAGTAAGTTTTCTGCCCCAAGGAAATTCTCAGCTTGAAAAAAGAAGTTTAAATACCAACACTTATTCACATAAATTAAAATTCTTTTTCTTCAAATTGTGTGTGAATGTTCTGCATATTTAATAATGAAGTCAGTCCAGAAAAGTATAGGTTTTCTTTCTGCACATTAGAGAAGTAAAAATACGGTATGTCACAGTATAAATGAGGTTATAAAGACATTTTCTCAGGCAAGTTTCACATTCAAATAACTGACATCAGATCTTTTTTATGTGATATAATATGATTTATCACATTTGAGTCATATTGATACATAAACATCTAGATTACCGGATGTATTTATTATGTTTGGGACCTACAGGGAGATACCAAAAGGAGGACAATGTAGTTTTCTAATGAACTCATTCCAAAAAAGACAGAGAATTTCTCAGGTCTGTAATGCTAACCCTGTGTCCTGGTTATAGCATACAGCACAATAAATGCCTAAATTACTGGCAGCTGGAACAATTTATAGGAAATGTGTTCCTAGCAGCACATGCTTAAAAATGGATTTTAACTTTGAGAAGCTAAAGTTGCATATCCATATTTTCTTCTCAATAGGAGAGGGACAGTTCATGATATATTTACAACTGTTTCCAGTTCATCGGGTTTATTTGTAGATTCTGATTCTCCTTTAGGGATTTGCACATAGCTGGGGTTAAAAACTGGAGCACTCGTGATGCACGGACAACAATGGGACATTGATATTGAAGAAATGGTAATTTAAGCAGATATTTAAGACACTAAGGAGGGGCTTGGACAAACACAGCAAAGAGTTGCCTGCAAGAGTGTGTGAAATGAACTCCTTTCACATTCATTCTCGTACCCAGTCACTTAGCAAGGGTGCAAAATCTGGTGTAACTGCATTTTTTATAATGGCAGTAGGAGGTCTACAGTATGTCATGACTAATTCCGACAATCACAGCCTACCTGCGGTTGTCAGAGAAGTTAATGATGGATTGTTAGAAACCACTTCAGCCTCAGGCAAAGCCCTGGGAAGTTAACTACTAGGGCAATCTCTAATAAGCTGCAAAAACCAGTTTATGGGCTATTTTGGGGATTAAATTTACTTTTTCTAAGAGAAACTTTACTAAGACATCACCCAGTTTTAAAACCAGGCTCAAGTAGTAGTCAGAGATCAGTGCATTCTCATCCATAATCACTCACATCCATCACTCACATAATTATGACAGATAGCTAGAACACATAGGAAACATGTTACAATTCATATTTATAGTTATTTTGAATTTATTTAAATTGCTAGAACTAGCAGGTAACTTTGTCAGAAGATTTTAGTGAAGGTCATATACAAATACCACTTCACCTCACAATACTATGACTTCCTACTGAAAACCAGCTCTGCACTAATGACTCTCAACATCATTAACTCTTACTGGAGACAATAACTCTGCCTCTAATCATGAAACAGAGGTTAACCAACAGTAAATGTGCAAAAAACCAGTATTTCTCAGAGCTGCCAGCAGTGGGCTGCCATGCGGGTTGACTTTCTTACTTTGAAAACAGGCTCAGCACGATGATGTTATTTGCTTGCAACTCACTCCTGTAGTTTTTTATCTCTAACTAATTCTACAACTGAACCTGCAGAATATGTATCCTTAAGGAAAAAGGCCTGAAAACTATTAGTAAATCAAGATGGCAAGAAACTAATCAGGGGAACTCCAGGAGCAGCTTGGAGACGCTCGTGTGCTGTTGGCTAATGAGGAAGGATGCCTTGCTTCAGATAATGAATAGAAGAAAAATAAAAAACAAAAAGCCTAGAAAAAGAGGACTCCCCATGGTCTGTGATGGGTTTGGGGTTTTTTTGAGTTTGGTTTTGTTTTTATTGAAAGACCCTTATTACTCTTATAAAAGCCTAAGTGCAGCTTAGTCCTGACGTCAAAGCACTTTGAAGGATTCAAGTTTATCCGTCATCAAACCAGCTTTACACATAGTCCGCAAGTCAGGTCCTCTTTTCTGCATGGAAGCAGGAAGAATATCTCAGTAGAGATATCATTAAACTGCCATTCTGCAGATCTGGGCTAATTTCAAAGTTCAGTCACTTTTACTGGGTATGGAATGAGAAAGACCCATCTTGGCTGAAAGCTCAATCTAATCACTGTTCATAAAAAACTCTCGTGTAAACTGAAGTGCAGTTAATAACTATTTAGCAAGCCAGTAAAAAAAAAAAAATCTAGTCTTGCAGGAAAGTACTTTTGAAGAGCTCAAAAGCAGTGCACCATAATTTACATTCGAGTCTTTGTGCTATTGCATTCCTGGACAAATATTTTAAGAAATCAAGAGAGTTATTTTGGACTCATGTTGATAGAACCGAAAGGAGACTTTAATTCTTTATTAGCATTCTGTTCAAATATTAATAGGTTTAATCTTATTAAATCTGATTATCCATATTTTTGAAGACCAAGAAACGTATAAAAAATGAATTAAGCCAGAAGTTCATAACTGAAATAAAAATTCAAGAAGTCCTAGTTGCATACTCCACAACAATGGAAAGACTAATTCCTTTCTTTTTATTTCTCTATTTGCTCACACGTTTCCTCTTTGTTCACATTCCATACTAAGTCTACACTGTCATGAACTTCGAAACTGAGTGGAAAAAAACGGGAACAAACCTGAATTACTTGTCTTTGACATTCTCTTTGTGGTTGGAATATCTGTCAAAGGCAAATAAAAGGGGGGAAAAAGCACAAGTCCTTCCTTTATTCAAAAGATAAAATCAAAGAATAATTTAAGATGAAAAAGACCAGTAAGACTGAATACAACTGTAAACCTAACGCTGCCAAGTCCACCATTAAACCATGTTCTTAAGTGACACATCTACATGGTTTTTATTACAATTTACAGAAAGACTTAGTGAGTCAGATCTACATTTGGCTGGGAGATTACCATAAGCAACATTTGAACGGATTTTGCCATTATTTGCATTCACTATGCACTTAATGAAAGTACCAATTAAAATAGTAAAAATATCTTTGAGATGTACCTACACAGTAAAACAGAATTAGGAAATGACCAGCACAAGATTCCCATCATCACCCTGCATTGCATACTTTGGGCTTTCAAGGCATCTTCAGTTACAACACTGAAGCCTGACAATGAAAAACGTACTGTTAAAAGATTAATCCATTTCCTATCACACATGCCTTTTATCCAGGGATCAGGTCAGGCATTGGAATAGGCTGCCCAAGAACATAGTGGAGTCACCATCCCTGGAAGAGTTCAAGAAACTACTCGATGTAGAAGCACTTAGTGCTATGTTTAGGTTGACATGGTGGTGGTTGGTCAAAAGTTGGACTCAATAGTCTTGGAGGTCTTTTCCAAAGTTAATGATTATATGACTGTGGCAAGATACTGCTGCCCAGGTGGAGAACCTGGTACATCACACGGATGCTCATGTACCAAGACCTAGGCCATTGAAGAACATCAGATTAACCAACAGGTAGATCAAGCTGCTAAAATTGAAGTGGCTCGTATGTATCATAAGTGTGAATTATTTCTAGCTCAGTGGGCCCATGACACCTTGGGCCATCAAGGAAGGGATGTAACACACAGATGGGCTCATGACCGAGGGGTGGAACTTATCCGTGGACACTCTCACAAAGGTTAGCCATGAATGTGAGACATGAGCTGCAATCAAGCAGGACAAGCTTGTGTGGAGGATGGCGTCTGCAGTATAAACCTGGGAGGGCCTGGCAGATTGGCTGTAACACACTCCCACAAACCCGCCAGGGCCAGGGCCACGTGCTTACAGTGGTGGAAGCAGCCACTGGATGGCCAGACAGAGATCCTGTGTCCCATGCCACTGCCCAGAACACTATCCTGGGCCTTCAAAAGCAAGGCTTATGGTGACATGATACCCCAGAAAAGAAGTGAGACAGTGGGACTCATTTCTGAAACAACTTCATAGACACCTGGCCTGAAGAACATGGCATGGAGTGGGTGTGTCACACACACCAGCCTCGAGGAAAATCTAATGATATGATGGATTGCTAAAGATGATACTGAGAGCTAGTGGTGGAGGGACCTTCAAACATTGGGATACACATTTAACAAAAGCCATTTGATTAGTCAACACTACAGGAGCCGCCAATCTGGCTGACGCTGCCCAATCAAAACTTTTATACACTGCAGGAGTGGATAAAGTTCCTGTAGTGCACATAAAAATATGCTGGTTATTCCTGCCTCAGGCAAAGGCTGCCTATCCGTGGGGTTGCTTTTTCTCAAGGACCTTGGTGCTCTAGGTAGGTAATGTGGGAGGACGGGAGTCTGATGTGCGCCTCAAGGGGATTTGATTTTGGGTGAAAACAACCAATAAATTAAACGATATTAACTCCTATATAATGCTATATATGTTATCACGTTTATGGCAGCCAATTGCCCATCACCACACTGGGCACCTCAAGGCACCTGTCTCTGCCATTCCAGATTTGGGGATCTGAACCCAGTTCCTCTTCAATCACCACATTAATGAAGAATAAACTTTAATGAAACCAGACAAGCACAACAGTGATGGAATCAGAACTGGCCTCAGCATGCAGCAACCCAACACTACACACCCCCTTTCCTGCCCTGAGACATTTCTGACAGAGCATGAAGTCGTGGACTAAATGAACTCAATGGAATTTCGTAAGGATGGTCCCTAAACTAAGGGAATGATACCTGCGTGTATATAAACTGAAGGACAGAAAAGGTGACGGTGTACTGGAAAGTGTGGAACCTGGCATGACACAAGTGGTGTGGAATAAGAGGTGAATACTGTTGTGGTTTTGTGTGTAATAGAGTTGACTTTTTTCTTAGCAGCTGATACAGGGCTGTGTTTTGGATTTAGGATGAGAGCAATGTTGATAACACATTGATGGCTTAGTTGTTGCCAAGCTTTTTGTTGTTGCAGTGCTTACCTTAAGTCAAGGATTTTTCAGTTTCCCATACTCTGCCAGAGAGCAGGTGCAAAGAAGCTTGGAGGAAGCATGGCCAGGACAGCTAACCTGTACTAGCCAAAGGGATATTCCATAGCATAAAACGTCTGTTCATTATAAAAACTGGAGGGCATTGGCTGGAAGGTGCCCGTCTCTGCTGTGGTACGGGCTGGGCATCCATCAGAGGGTAGTAAGCAATTGTACTGTGCATCACTTTTTTCTTGGATTTTCATCATCTCTCTCCCTTTCCATTAAAATTATTATTATATTTTACTTTTTTCCCCCCCTCAATTACTAAACTATTCATATCTCAATCCGCAGGTTTTACATTTTTCTGATTCTGTTCCACATCCCAAGGAAGGGTGGGGAGAGGGGTGTGGGGAGCAAGCAAGCACCTGCTTGGTACTTAGTTGCCAGCTGAGGTTAAACCACAATGGTAAGATAAAGTGTGCATTTTTGTGTCTGACCTATTTTGAACCCATATAGAGAACACAAGAGAAATAAAAAGCTATAGTCCAGGAACTTGCTGTAAAGCTATTTCTTCCTTAGCAGTTCTGTTCTTGAGCATTCTCTCTCCCTTGCAATTCCCCGTGGTTTAATCCTTTTTTTATTTCCTTCCTTTTCCAAAAATACCCTCCCATGTTACCAACAGTTGCCAAAGGCCAATTGTGCTGAAAATAGAGGCTATTACTCTCGGAGGAAAAAGCGAAAGGAGTTGTTTTATCTAACACTGCTAAATTAGCCACGTTTTTCTAAACTGTTTGACAGATTTCATTCTCAGTACATGACACTGAACTTCAATCACTAAGTCTCCAATAGGGTAAAAATAGCAGTCAAAGTAAGTTCAGGCCTCTTGAGGTCATCTGTCGTTCATGTTATGGAGGAGCCTAGATGAATTTAGTGGAATGAAACAAATAAGGTTCCAAGGAATTTACTCCACAATCAAGGTAAAACTGGAGAGTAATAACTTTTAATTGGAGAACTAGAAAACTTTTTGGTGGCATTTCAGAAGTGCTTTAGCATTTTACAAGGTTCTACATTACATTTTATGATGCTTTTCCATAACAATCTAATCACAATAGCAAAAAAACCCATATCTTCTTTTACATAACAAATGAGGCTTCTCTGCCCTTCAGAGCTTCCTCACTGAAGACTGAGACTGCTACAGTTTATTTTTCAAATTCAGAAATGAATCCTGAACCATCTATCTACATCCACCACTTGCAATCTTGAGGAGAAACATTTTGACCAAACAAACTCTGAGTACAATGTTAACATTTGCTAGCTAAGTTCACGAGAAAGACAAGGTATGATAAAATTAAAACCTCACTGAAGTGTGCCTGTCAGAGGCAAAGATTCACCTTCTATTGCCAAATTGTATATGTCCCTAATACCCAGTTCCATTTCCATATCTGAAAATCTCTCTTCTAAAAGCTATAATAACTACTTTGTAAAAGGCAGACAGGTACAAGCTTGCTAACTCCTTGTTATAGCATGGTTTTCTCTCAGAGCCTCACCTATCGTGCACATCAACCTTTTCTTTCAAATACCGTCTTGTATCTAGTGACAGACTTCAGGGTGGATACACTGAAATAATAGTAATCTTCACTCATAACCACATCTGCCACTTTCAACAAAAAAGCAATAAGAAGCACACTCCTTGCCCTAGAACTCCTGCAGCTCCAAAGCCTTCATTCCTTAGCACCACAGCATCCACTCATTTCACAGCTGTCAGAATGCTTACACCTGACAATCAATACGACTTCATGGATCGAACATACGATGAAGCTACTGTGAAGTTTTTCTTACTTCAATGCTGGAAAAACAGGGAACCTTATAAAAACAACAACCACAGAGCAAAACCAAAACAAACCTCTGTTGCTTAAACCAACAAATATAACTATAGGCTTGCTGTTTTCTCCTGTAGCCATTACAGAAGAGAGTAGCAGACAGAAATAACATACAATCCCATTGGTACCGAGCCTATATTTAGTGTGGATCCAAAAGTCTCATACAAGTCAGTGGTAGAGCTGTGGAAAACCAGCAGAACTGGTTCCAGACAGCTTACTCCTAGGGTCGGATTCGGTGTGACATAAATGAATATATAACTTATTATATCATAAAATCATCTGGAAAGGAAGCACCAGAGCTAATGGTGGGAACAGCAGCTTTTATCGAGAGGGCCTTCCCTGAACCAAAACTTAATGGGTTTCAACAGAAGATACTCTCCATTAAAATTTCCTTATGGAGTTCTTAAATACTGCAATGATCCAGCACAAAAATAAATATCCATCAATATGCTTCCTCAACTGATATGTCTGGGTTGGATAGCTTTAAGTGCTACCCTTTAGCTCTTAAGGAGCTTTTCTAACTCTGAACGAAAGTAATTTTATATACATATATGAAACCCACTGCTTGTTTTCTTCCTGAGGACTTTTGCACAGGCTTCAGCAAATTTTTCATTAGGTTGATTAGTAGCAACAGCTGAGAGTTCATACAATGGTGTTGCTGAAATATGACTCAAGGTGGTTAAAGAAAATTCAGTCCAGGAACAATTAAACTCTATTCACAGTTTTCATGCAGAGGAAAGCTGTTGAACATTCCCTGCTACTTGATTATACATTACTTCAATGATCCCATTGATTAGGTGACTTTTTCAATCAAGTAAGGATGTCCATTTTCAACTGTACTTTCCTGCACTTGATGATTCTCTGTGCTCTGATGCATTTATTTTATTTTAATTGAAGAGGCAGGTTGTTAAAATTCTGGGAAAGAATTTAGACTATATGAATCCTTAACAATGGTCAGTGATTAGCAAGGCCTTTTACATATTTAATGATGCGGTTTCTGGTAATGATACGCTGTTCACCATGCACATTGAATGTTGAAGTGATTACCTGCATCTAATATTGTTTTCCTGGTGAATTCAGAGCGATCCATGCAGTGAGTGGGCATGACAAAACTCAACAATCAGGCTTGGTTTGAGTGACGACTGAAAGTACTGAGACAATTCAGAATCACAGAACAATTTTTAAGTTGGAAGGGACATCTGGGAGACATCCAGCTCAATCTTCTACTCAAAGCAAGGCCAGCTTCAATGTTAGATTCAGTTGTTGGGAACATCATCTAGTCAAGTTCTGACAAAACTCCAGTGTGAAGATTTCACAGTCACTCTGGGCCCTGCTCCAGTACTTAACCGGACTGATGGAGAATTGTTTTCTTTTTAATCCTGATAACAACCAGTTAGGCTTCGAAATACTCCCACTCCACTGAGGCTGGTGAGCCAGACAGTTTCTCAGCCACCATGTAGTCCACACTTCCAACCCATGTCTCCTTGGTCTGACTAAAAGAATACTGTCAGAAACGACAACAAAAGTCTTGCTAAAGCTACTAAAAAACTAAAAAGCAAACGTTCATTGCTCTTGCCTTTTTTGCAAGAGAGATGGTCCAATCCCGCCACAGAAAGCAGCCGTGTCAGTCAGGTATAATCTGCCCTTGTTACATCGATGAGAGCTGCCCCCAGCCAGTCCATCATGTACCCAGAGGTGGCTTCTCTAAGCACATAAAAATTCATGGCATAAAGGCAAGGCTATCTGGGCTGTTGTCATTCTTGCCTTTGCTGAAGATGGGAGGTGCATTCACCTTTTTCCAGTCATAATGCCCACTTTTTTGATTTAGAATGCTTTTTATATCTCCCAGCTCTGAAGAATTCTGAATAGTTCTTTCCTCCTTACTGCTCTGTGCCTCCATTTGTAAATTGCTGTTGTAAGAAAAGCAGTGTCTTTTTTCCACCCCACCCTCATATTTTCTTTTTCTGCTTCATGTTGCCTATTGTCTATCACCTATTTATTTCTTTGTAACTGCAAAGATGATCTTGCCTTCCCACTAGCTAATTTCCTTCTTCAGTCCATATTTATTAGGAACAAAAAGGCAGTGTTTTCTGTGTGGTATAAGACCAAATTCAGCAAATATGTGGGATCTTGGGGCAGAACAGCCTCTCACTGCACTGAAAATCTCAGAATCACAGTAGCTGGACTGTTTGCTCTCTGTTAAGCCTGATGAAAACCTAACAGACACACAAAATATCACCCATACCCTAAAATAAAAATGGTAATACAAAGCAGCACAATGTCCATCAGTGTTATTTCTATGCTCAACTTATTCAGAGAAATGAAAGAAAATCAAAAAGATCAACAGATAATTTTGTAACAATGAAATAGTGAAACACTTGGTGTATTATGTATTTAAATCTAGTGCTAAAGAATAGCACTCTGCTGATTTCTTTCTGTGGCTGCCCCTAGAAAAGAATAAAACACGATCATCTTCATCAGCAAGTCGGTACTTTGGGGAAAGCAGAATTACATGTGTCATACCCTGATAAATGACTTCTCTCCAGATGAATACTATCCTTTCATGTTATAAGACTTGTATAGAAGCCCCCCTCACTTATAATAAGACCTTGGAAAAAGCTCTCTGTTTTCACAACCAGTTTTCATACATGAATCACATCTACCTTCCTTGCTATAAGTGCTGTCACCTACTCAAGGATTCTCACTCTTTTTAAGTCTTAAAAAGTGTTATGCTTTTATAAAGACTAGATTTTTATTTTAATAAAAAAGATTCATGCCGCAATAATGTCCTATTTGAAAAAGTAACATTTGAAATGCATAATTCAAGTATATTGAAGGTTGTCTCCTGCGGCTCATACTAAAGTATCTGACTGATGTTCTGTCCCTGATATCCAATAATCCTTTCAATGGTCAGCAGCTAAACATATTTATTATGTGCCATAGAAATAAAGTCTGTAATTAGAACTGAATTTTTTCTATGGGTTTCAAATTAAGCAAACAAGGAAAGTTTTTTCTGGGTGCATCACTTCTATGGAAAGAAAAACTCAAATAAACCTCTCACTACGTGATCTTAAATTATACTAATTAGACACTTACCTAGTATAACCTATAAAAACATAATTCAGGAAAGATTACAAGTCTATTGCCAAAACCGTTATGAGGAAAAACTCTTGAAGGAATAACTTGACACACCGGGAAATGATAAGGTTCATTAATTGAGAGAGAGGATTAGGCTGTCTTGGACAGTGCAGATGTAGAGGGGACTTAATTATTTAAGAGGTTATAAAAAGAGCTCAATCTCTATTATATCCAATTTGCCCCTCTTTAAATTTGCCAGAAGGTATGACAAAGAAAAGATATTGAAACTTATAGAAGGAAAGGTCCTAACCCATGAGGATGAGAACATTCTTCACATTCGCAAGAGAAAGACCAAGGGTAACAGTGAAATAATGTACGTACATCTAGGGAAACGTTTTCTCCCAGAATCTCTCCAAACATAGAAAGCTCATCATTGTATCATCAATAGACAGTATAAACAATGTGAGGCACAAAGTAAAATTAAAATTTATAACACTCATAAACATCAAAATATTACATATGCACATATCACAAACACCTCCTTGTTTTTAGTAACCATGATCTGTAGTAAGTGTGAACATGGCACCCTGTCCTTGGATAACTTCTCTGAATTTCTTACATGAAATCTGGTCAAGACTTTTGTAAATCTGTTCTTTATTCCTATTTCTGATATCAGTGCAACCCCATTTCCTTAAAGCATTGTCTAAAGCAGAATTTACTGTGCTGCCTTCGAGGTCTTTTAACTATTTATTTTTTTACTTCACTTTTTCCTAATTTCAGATTTAATTGAATACTTTGCTGTATTTGTCTTCAGTGCAATAGTTCCATCTGTCTCTACCTCACATCTGTACATCACACACATCTACATCACAATTTACACAGCGTATTCTACAACGTCCTGTCACATCTTGTGCAGTCATGAGTGCAGGCACCGCGTGGAGTGTCTGACACTTTCCAATTCCATTCCCAAATTCATCGCTCCTGTCCACATCAGGATTCCCAGCTCTGTATTCACCCAAACCCTCATACCCCCAGATAAACACTTCTCTTCATGTTTTGCTCTACTATCACTAACTTAAGAATCCAATCTCATAAGAAACAATGAGATTAAGCACCCGGTGCATCTAATTAAAGTCAATTTGGAAAACAATACTTGAGGTCTCTGAAAATATTTTAAGCGTGCATGTTAATCACCCTACTGCAAGCAGTGTAACACTTTTGTAACTAGTAAGAGCTTTGGAGCATGGTACTGAATAACACAGACTTCCTGAGCATCTTCTGTATTTGTAAAGAAAAAGAAAACCTGGCTGCTTTTCTAAGTAATTTATAGTCCTTTCTTCAATCACCTTTTGTTAAAAAAATGAAATTATTTAATCTTTTTTAGTTAAGTGTGATTACACACAAAAGGATAATGTCACAGACACCGAAATGTAGCACTGAAAAGCCAGTATTTCTAATACTCATTCAGAGGCAGAAACCCAAATCTAAACTCCCAGGAGCTTCTGTCAACTAATACTGCAAGTGTATTTTCAGCAAGTCCTTGTGTATGTGCTCATACATGACTATGTGCCAATATGCACTTACATAAATCCTTCCTTAGTGAAGAGGGAGAGTGTCTAAAAATTTTCCTTCAGTTTTTCTCTGCCAGCTGGCTGGGTGAGCTGAGGACAGCAGGGAACATACAAGGATTTTAATATTTTAGGGACCTGTCATTTCAAGGATAAACTTTGCATTGCAGTATTCCGAGAGCCAAAAATGAGATCGGCCCTCATGCACCCAGCAGTCAGAGCAGCAGCACCTCAGAAGAACAGCCTAATCCCTGGCTGTCCCATAGTTCCACAGCCACAGTGTTGTCCCAGAGTTCCACATTCTTAGAAGGGACTTGAAAACTTTTCCTCATATATTTGTTTGCATGCACGGTCATGGGTAGTTCTGGATTCAAGTGTGGAAATTTATGAGAAATCACTGCTTGAGTTTACCACTATTCCTTATAAAGTATAATTAAAAGGACTAACCCATAGATCTGCCATTAAAAGAAGGTTTTATCCTGATCACAGAGAGCAGTTAAACTGCAGATTGTGATCACAGCATGGAGAGTGGAGCTAGTTCAGACCACTCTAGTTCCTAAAACAATGCAGTTGTACCCTTGTGGTGCAGTGTCCAAGGAAAGATGTACTGCTAAAAGGTATCAACCTGCAAAGGTAGATATACCTATCTCAGGATCATTTTGGAATCTGGCAGATCTCTGCATGGATGCAAAAGGATTTTGCTTCTTTGACTCGATCCATCTCAGGTACTTCTGCATGATCCTCACTTGCACAGTGCAGGCATTCCGAAAAAAAAGCTAGTGTGTAGGACACGGAAAGAATTAAAGCTAAACTTCTTAAATGAAGCAGAAGAGAAAGTCAGCACGTGAATTTCAGAGAACCGAGCTGACTGCTAGGCACAGATTTCAAGCCTGAACAGGACCCTAACTGGCTAGTTTGAGACCATTTCTTAGAAAGGCATCCACCTTTTGGAAGGGAGTTGGTAGCAGCAGAAAGAGACAGACTGACTGGAAGTCAGAAGGTCAGTAGTTTGGAAGAGACTGGCTGTCAAATGAGGTCAAGCTCTAGGCTGTTTGTTAAATTAATTTCAAATTGTTCTAAAGGTCTTTCTCATTTAATCAGATGGTTTTCAAATAGCTTTCAGTGAATCCTTCAGTGACAAAATTCATATCCACTGGTAAAGCAAACCATTTGCAATTTTCATTAAAGATTTACTTATGTTCCCTTGTGCTGAGCAGTTACCAATTCTGATTAAAAAATCCTTTACTTTTAGCGACATGATGAAATGGAGTCTCAACAGACCATCTGCACAAAAGGACAGCATTACAGCTTCTAACCTTCCAGCAGAAACTTCAGGGAAAGCTCTAACCACAGATTATGCAACACATGAGACAGCAGCCTGTCTCAGAAGGATTGCCACACTGGAATATTTGAAGCAGCTTTAGGTCAATGCAGGAAACAGCAGGGTTACAGCCATGGAGCACTCTTGCTTAGTGAAAGTCTCATTTTATTATTTGAGATCGCTTTGAAGCAGCTCAGTATCCTTAGACGAAAACTGAATTTTGTTTTGAAGAGTCTGGATTCGGAACTTGCTCCTGCAAATCCATTTAAATCAGTTACTGTGACATGCTATCAAGAACGAGGCATCTTAGAAGTTGGCCTTTTCCAGAACCTAAGTGTAGGCGATGAGGAACCTACTGGGGGCACCTCAAAGCCAGCAGACATCTACAAACCAGGTGTCCCACATTTGGACGTGTACTGTAACCACTGCATTATGGTATAGTAAAGTACAAACCTTCCTTCTGGAATGTTTTAAACAAATGGCTCAATCCTATCAGTATATTTTGAATCCCACACCTTTCCTACGAGAGATAAACTTTATGGATCTTGCTTTACAGGGTTGTACACAGAGACTCAAAGTTCAAAACACTCATTCCTTTTTCTACAGAGCTTAGACAAACAGGTACCACCACCTTAGTGGTTGATAAAACTTTGGAATATATTATTTCCAGAGTACATGGTCTCAGTGAACACAGTCAATGGTCAAAATGAATGTATTATTCTGTAAAGTTACCTCAGCTGTGTTAATCAAACATAGTTGAAAATTTCCATGAAAAGACAGCCAGAAAGATGTTGTTACCTTCCTGCTAGTCCACCCCAAGAAAAATAGGGCTGCATAAGGTTGGTCTCAGAAAGCTACAGTGGGATGACAATACCTGTTTTATTACTACAAAAATTTCTGTCAGGTTTGGGGTTTGTTTGCTTGTTTTGCAGAAAAGACAATCACTTGGTGATAAAAACAATCAGGGTTTTGTTCCAAGGAAGACAAAACCTTAGTACAGTGAATGAGGACTATGCAGGTCAGGCCCATAATCTCTGTCACTCCACCTACATTGTAAACTATTCACATATTTATTACCTATTTGATTATTTTCCCAGGGATTTATTCCTGCAGTCAAAGCTGCCCAGGTAGTTGTGAAAGTCATAGGATCAATACTGTCGCACATCAAAAAAACCCCACATTAAATTTCTGGGTCTCTGCAAGTCCACACAGATGCACAAACACCTCTCAACTGTATATCAAGTGTTTACTTTTGAAAACCCTGTTTCTAAATTAAAAGACCACAAGTCAGCAAATTAGTAAAAGGCATGGGGGGGTTGCTGGAGAGAGGGAATCTTTGCTACTTCTGGGCAACTGCTAATAAAACAAAGGATTAGCAACAAAGCCAGGCATTTCATTGCTTATTCCCTCTACACAGGCACTTGTTACTTAGAGGAAATTAAAAGAAAATCTTACATGCTGCAGAGTTTGTTCAATCTACCTGCGAACATCTAACATCAGACCCACTGCTCCTATCCATGGTGGTAAAATAAATCTCTTTCAGAAGTCAAGAGCAGGCTGGTGACAGAGAGCTGCTGTTTCCTGGTTCTGTGAAAGGATTTTGAGAGGCTAAATATATTTGTAGGTTTTGAAATGGGGCGGGATCTACAAATGGGAGCTTTCACGTGACAGTGTATCTAGGCAGAGATAAGACTGACACCCATTGTTCAGGAAACAGAGGAGAGCTGAGATAAATAAAATTCCTTAAAATATACTTTCAATTTTTTCCAAAAGCACATCATTCCTATAAGGCCTCGATTGCTTTGTTCCTTTTTGTCTGCTTTCTGCTTGTTACATTAATTCGCAGTGTCTAGCCTTTGCTGCCTTCTCTCAGTCCACGGTACTGAGGATTACCTGGCTTCTGTTTTTATCTTCGGTAGTTTTGAAATATAATCAAAGCAGAGACATTTTGTTTCAACAGCATCAACATGATTTATGCTGCAGTATGTGTCCCTCAGGATAGGTATTCAGACTCCCAAACCTCCTGAAGCCAGGAAGATCAAAAGAGGGAATGTGAAGAGGGGTCAAGGTATGGGGAAAGTAAGTAATTTGGTTCAAAATTTGTAAAAAAAGAAGCAAAAAATATATCCAAAAAATGGTCAGATTTTATACATCTTTTACTTTGCAACAGCAACGTTAACTGGCAGAGTTATTTTCTAAGCAAAACTGCTTCAAGATTTCAGCAGTGTTTTACAACAGATAATGGAAATGACAATTAAAAAAACCTATTCCAGTTTGCATATAGGAAATACAATTAGTATATCATAACTTAAAAAGGAAGTGGGAGGGGTTTTTTTTGTACAAAAAGGCAATAACACATCCTCCCCATTCAATAGGAAAGAAAGTTTAATTCTTTTCAATCATTATAGACAGAGAAACACTAAAGTAAAATTCCAGCCCAGAAAAATAAAATCTTGTAGAGAAATTACCTTCCTAGAGAAAACATTTTCATTTAGTACATTTCCACTTGTTTCCCTTTCTTTGTACTCCTCACTATCACCTTCATCCTCAGTAGATAGTTAAATTTCAACTGCATGCCCATCAATGGTACAAGGAATCAGCTAGAATAATTTGAGGACAAAAATGTCAATGCACTATGCTTTGATTTCTCCCCAGGGTAGCTAAACATTCACAGATTTCTTCAGCAAGTGTCTCAGCCCCACAGTACCGAAATTAAAAACTAAAAACTGTCTTTAAAGTTCCAAAGTCTAGTTTCTTTTTTTTTCCTT